>QZGG01000291.1:0-180161 GCA_006409495.1 Sedum album
ATCTGTATCTAAGTATGTATGGTGCTTATTTCACTATAAATACATCTGTTTTATATTAGTTAGCTTCACTCACTAATAGTTTCGACCAAAACAAGCTGCTTGTCTTTGATGGAGTCCCTTTTTTGTTCGGTTTTCATTTTACTCTTGGTGAGTTTTTTGTCGACTATTCATTTGTGTTATCAAGACATGAATTTTTGTTTGTTTTGATCTATGTTTTTTTCATTCATAAGCAGGTGGTTTTACCAGTTTCCCTAAGCCAAGATGCTGCCTCTCCAGCTCAGCTCTACTGGAAAATGAAGCTCCCAAACACTCCCATACCAAGACCAATCCAGGAATTCTTGCCAGGTGATCCTCTAGTTTTGTTTACAGATTTGATTCAGTACGAACCGACTAATATATAACCTGTGGCATTTATGAATTTTTTTACAGAGGCTAGATCATTGGGGAACTTCTTCATGGCAAGTGGTGGAGTGTTGCAGTCTAGGTCATTTTACTACATGCATGCAGCTACAAAAGAGAATCTTGCTGCAGGGAAGGTTGCTGATATCTTCTTTTTCGACCACCAGTTGAAATCAGGCTCAAAACTAAGAATCCAGTTCCTAACCGTCACTCGAAAAGCAAAGTTCCTTCCAGCTGAAGTTGCTAAAAACATTTCAATGTCATCCAAAGACTTCCCTGAAATCCTAACTCGTCTTTCCATAAACCCTAACTCTACTGCTTCAATGCTTATGAAGCGAACCATCAGCGACTGTGAGACCCCGTCAGTCTCCGGTGAGACACAAGTATGCGCTTCTTCATTAGAACAACTTGTGGATTTTGGTATTGAGAGTCTTGGTACCAATGAAATAGAAGTTAAAGCAACTGAAGTTCAAAAGGAGGATAGTTCAATTCAAGAATACACAATTCAAGGAGTTGAGAGAATTCTAGGGAACAAAACCGTTGCGTGCCATACAAAAGACTTTGCCTATCCGGTGTATATCTGTCATGCGGCCAATTCAAGGATGGTGTACAACATACCATTAACAGGATCTAATGGAAGCAAAGTGAACGCTCTAGTTGCATGTCACACAAACACTGCAGAATGGAATCCTGATAACTTAGCTTTTCAGATGCTCAAAGTGAAACCTGGTAGTGCTATTATTTGCCACTTCTTGCCGGAGGATCACATCATTTGGGGAACATCTGATTGAGGTTATGTTCCAATTAATGTACTACTAGCCTGCTAGATTTATGCTTTCATTAAGGAAGTTATAAGTAATGAATAAAACGGCTGGAGGTTGCATTCTGATAGTAATCAGTGAACATCACTGAATCAATAAAGACAACAATTGGTTGTCAGCATTGTACAAATGCTAACATGTAGTTGTTATTTACATCAAGCTGTATTAATTGTATGTCTGCTAATATCTAAAACAATGATGCCGCCTTAACGAGGTTGGGCTTAGCAGTAGTCCGCTTCTGTTACGGGTATTCAAGATGTGCTGATGGAAAACCAGAATTTGAAGAATAGTGATTCAGGTCAAGGGATCAAAAGGAGCAGCAGAGCATCTAAAATTCCCAACAAACTGCTGGATTTTATTCCCTAGTAATTGGTTATGTGTCAGTAATATGGACTGTCACTAAAATCCAAAATAGTTTGTTACAATGAGCTGTCAGATTGCTGTATAAGAAGGGAACAAACGAAATGGATGGAATAAGAAAGAAAATCATTTTAATCTGTCACTCTCAACTCATTCTATTCCTCACCCCTGCTCACATTCTCAGCTCATCCCCTTCTCTATTCTGAAATTCCCACCCTCACATCTAACATTTGGTGCTTTTCATCGAGCTGACCCTCCTGTTACAATGCCGGAAGGTGCCATCACTAGATCACAGTCACAAAACATTCAGTCACAAACTGAGTTATCCTCCTTGACTGAGAATGTTCATAGACATGATGAGACCCTTACAATACACACCCAACTACTGGAAGGCATACAAACAACCCTAAAAGATATGCAGGTATCCATGGCCAAACTTGAAAAGGCTCCTGCACTTCTTCCGTCACCATTTCCCCTCCCCCACATATCAATACAGCCAACCCAACCAGTAAACCCTCAACATCCCCATAACTCAATCCAGCCAACTCCACAGCCAACATACCACTACTCCCAGCCCCCACACCCAATCCCAGACAATCACCTTACTCAAACAAACCCCACCCAGTTTCACACAGACCTTCCCCAGCCATTATACCACTATTCCCACCCCCCACATCCAATCCCAGACAATCACCTTACTCAAACACATCCTACCCAGTTTCACACAGACCATTCCCAGCCAAAAATACCAAGATTAGACTTACCTCCTTTCACTGGGGAAAACGTGGCGGACTGGCTCTTTCAGATAGATCGCTTCTTTTCTTACCACGCAACACCAGATGACCAAAAGCTCCATATAGCTGCCTTCTACATGACTGGTCCAGCACTCCAATGGTTTCATTGGATGCATCGCAACCGCCAACTTGTTTCATGGGACATGTTTGTTAAGGATTTGGAGCTTCGCTTTGGACCATCAGCATATCAACACCCTGAAGCAGCCCTTTATAAGCTCCGACAACGCACTACAGTAACATCTTATTTGTCTGAGTTTGAAAATTTATCTAATAGAGCAACAGGTCTATCACAAGAGAACTTACGTAACTGTTTCTTATCTGGCCTGCGTGATGACATCCGTCGAGAGCTGTATTTGCTCCGCCCTCGATCTCTCCACGAAGCGATTGGAATGTCTAAACTGGTGGAAGAAAAATGTGATGACATTCGTCGTTCGTGGCCTCGCCAACTACAGCCTAGGCCAGTACCACCCTCATCTCAACCCAGTGTGATTGGCAATGTTCCAAATCGGCTTCCAGTAAAGAAATTGACACCTGCTGAGATGGCTGCGCGTCGTGAACGCGGTCTATGTTTTAACTGCGATGAAAAATATACAATGGGGCATGTCTGTCGTCCGAAATTTCAATGTTTGTTGATTGAGGAGTCGGAATACTCGGATCCCATTGAATCCTCCGAATCAAACCTAGATACTCCACCTGAGTTTGCTAACCCCCCTGAGACCACTCAAACTCCAAACCCACCACCTCCCTACCCAAACATATCCCTGCATGCCTTAGAAGGACATCAATTTCCCACTACTCTTCGCATCAAAGTAAGTATCAAAGGCAAATCCCTAATTGCTCTTATTGATGGCGGCTCAACACATAATTTCATCCAAGCCCGTATTGCTCGATTTCTCCAGCTTTCGATTGAGCCTTCACGTCATCTTTCAGTGACTGTAGGTAACTGTGACGCGCTCAGTTGTGAGGGATATTGCAATCAGGTACCAATTTTCATGGGTGACCAGGATTTTCTAGTTGATCTTCATCTACTTCCGATCTACGGAGCTGACCTAGTTTTAGGTGTCGATTGGCTTTTGAATTTGGGCCGGGTCACTTTTGACTATCAGGCTTTATGGGTGAGCTTTACTCACAATGGAAATCAAATTCTTCTTCATGGACTTCCCCGCCCCTCTGCTGCTCAACTCTCCCTCAGCCAAGTCAACCGCCTGACACAGACATCTGCCACAACATCATACTATCAACTTATTCTCACTTCTTCCCCATCCAGTAAAGATAAATTTGCAGAACTTCCCTCAATTCCACCTGATATTCCACAACCATTTCAAACGCCACTATCAAACCTACTGCAACAATATGTGGAAATCTTTGCTAAGCCAAAGGGTTTGCCTCCTCTGCGTAATTCAGACCATCGAATTACGTTATGTTCTGATTCAACCCCTGTTCGTGTGCGACCCTATCGGTACCCTCATTTTCAGAAAACAGAGATTGAGCGTTTGATATCAGAAATGCTTACTGATGGAATCATTCGACCCAGCTCAAGTCCATTTAGTTCTCCGGTCTTGTTAGTGCGTAAGAAGGATGGAACTTGGAGATTCTGTGTAGATTACAGGGCACTAAATGCAGTCACAGTTAAGGACCGATTTCCAATTCCAAATGTGGATGAACTACTGGACGAGCTACATGGTGCTCAAATATTTTCTAAGTTAGATCTTCGTTCCGGCTACCATCAGCTGCGTATGAACTCTGATGATGTCCACAAAACCGCGTTTCGTACACATGAAGGTCACTATGAATTTCTTGTGATGCCTTTTGGACTATCAAATGCGCCTTCAACATTTCAAGCTGAGATGAATAACATCTTCAAGTCGCTATTGCGTCGATTTGTCCTTGTATTCTTCGATGACATTCTTGTCTATAGTCGTACATGGGAAGATCATCTGCGGCATTTACAAGAGGTATTTCATGTCCTTAAATATCATTGTTTCTTTGCTAAATCTTCAAAATGTGATATTGCTAGATCCTCTATCGGCTATCTTGGACATCGTATATCTGCTGAAGGAGTTGCCGTGGACCCAGATAAAATTCAAGCTGTAGTCAGTTGGCCACTGCCTACTACTATCAAGCAACTTCGTGGTTTTCTTGGCCTCACGGGTTATTATCGACGTTTTGTTCAGCAGTATGCAACTCTTATTGCTCCGTTGACTCAACTATTGCGAAAAGATGCATTTATATGGACTGATGAAGCTACCATTGCTTTTCAATCTCTCAAAACAGCTCTCACCACAACTCCAGTGTTAGCATTACCTGACTTCGAGCAACAATTCACAGTTCAAACGGATGCCTCAGGTTATGGGATTGGTGCGATTTTAGCACAAAGGAATAGACCAATTGCTTTTTACAGCAAGTTATTACCTAGCACTTTACGGGCAACTTCAGCTTATAATCGAGAGCTTTGTGCAGTGGTATATGCAGTTTTAAAATGGCGGCAGTATCTTTTAGGCACCAAATTCTTCATAAAGACTGATCACCAGCCTTTAAAAGCTCTTCTTACTCAAACTATTCAAACACCCGATCAACAGAAGTGGGTTTCTAAATTATTGGGTTTTGATTATGAGGTAATTTACACCCCGGGTCGTGAGAATGGTCCAGCTGATGCATTGTCCCGTGTAGTAACCGAACCTACTTCAGAATTCTCTGCAATCTCAGGCCCTACTTTAGGCATTCTTAAGGCACTTCGCCAATTCATAATCTCCAACCCTGCAGCTCAGAAATTGTATCAAGACATTGCTAATGATCCTGCCTCCTTAACAGAATTTAGTATTAAAGATGGGTTGATTCTCTTCAAGAATCGCTTATGGGTGCCACCTGATTCAGGTCTTCAACCTTTAATCCTACACGAGTATCATAATACCCCCATAGGAGGCCATGCTGGTATACAACGTACAACAGCCCGTCTCGCAGCAAATTTTTATTGGTCACAATTACGCAAGGACGTAGCTGCTTATGTTGCTGAATGTCAAGTCTGTCAACAAGTTAAATCATCGACCAGTAGTCTGCAAGGCTTACTTCAGCCACTGCCTATTCCGGACAACACATGGGAATCAATTTCTATGGACTTTATTACTCATCTTCCCCTTTCTAATGGTAAGACAGTTATTTGGGTTGTTGTGGATCGCCTCACAAAGTACGGACATTTTATTTCCTTACCAACGAGTTTCTCAGCCACCTCCCTTGCTAAAATCTTTGTCCAGGAAATATATCGACTTCATGGATTACCCAAAACCATTGTCTCAGATCGTGACCCTTTATTCACTAACACCTTTTGGAGAGAACTATTTAGACTGCAAGGCACTACATTAGCGACCAGCTCCGCTTACCATCCACAGACGGATGGTCAGACCGAGGTACTCAATCGCTGCGTTGAAGACTACCTTCGTTGTTTTGTATCAGATTCCGCTTCAGATTGGACTCAACATCTTCCGTGGGCAGAATGGAGTTACAATACTGCATGGCATTCTGCCATTCAAATGACACCATTTGAAGCAGTATACGGTCGCTCTCCACCTACTGTGATCAACTACTTGTCCGGTTCTTCTCCGGTTGCTGCAGTGGACATTCAGTTAACTGATCGTCGTCACTTATTAGCTCGGTTAAAAGCCAATATACAACGAGCTCAGTTGCGAATGAAACAATAGGTTGATCGGCATCGTACCGATAAAATATTTGAACCAGATGATTGGGTTTATTTAAAGTTGCAACCTTATCGACAAAAATCAGTTCACTCTCGAGCAGGCTTCAAGTTAGCTAAACGCTTTTATGGTCCTTTTAAAATACTCGAACGTATTGGACCAGTGGCATATCGCCTCCAACTACCGGAGGGCTGTAAAATTCACAATGTATTTCATGTCTCACTACTTCGACTGTGCAAAGGAGATCCAAACTCTCAGCCTCTCAACCTGCCAACAACATTTTACCAAGATCAACCCCTACACCAGCCTATCAAATTATTGGGTTTTCGACAAGTTTTTATTCGCAACCAACAGATTCCACAGTTTTTGGTACAATGGGAACACCAACCGGCTGCTGCAGCAACATGGGAATGTGCTTCGTCATTTCTAGAGACATATCCTTCGTTTGACCTTGAGGACAAGGTCCTTTTTGATGAACGGGGTAATGTTACGGGTATTCAAGATGTGCTGATGGAAAACCAGAATTTGAAGAATAGTGATTCAGGTCAAGGGATCAAAAGGAGCAGCAGAGCATCTAAAATTCCCAACAAACTGCTGGATTTTATTCTCTAGTAATTGGTTATGTGTCAGTAATATGGACTGTCACTAAAATCCAAAATAGTTTGTTACAATGAGCTGTCAGATTGCTGTATAAGAAGGGAACAAACGAAATGGATGGAATAAGAAAGAAAATCATTTTAATCTGTCACTCTCAACTCATTCTATTCCTCACCCCTGCTCACATTCTCAGCTCATCCCCTTCTCTATTCTGAAATTCCCACCCTCACATCTAACAGCTTCTGTATCTGCTGACAGCTTCCTTGTGCCGGTTTCGGCAAGGTCCTGTAATCTAACAGTTGAGTAGTCCTCTTTGTAGCTGCATTGTATGAGTTGTGAAGCTTTTGTTTTATCTTCTCAATGTTTGCTGCAGTAGTAAAGTCTGATGGCTTTCTTTTGGGCGCTTCTTCTGAACACTTGATGTTGCAACTTGGTTTGGCCGCGGCTGGTCTTCTGGAAATTGCGTCAGAGTCCATCTTGGGTTTTGCCAAGGCTTGTGTACTGTGTGGATTTGTAATAATCTTGCAATCTTGTTTAGTCAAGTCTTGCCTCTTGGGTACATTCATCTTGCTACCAGCAGGTTTGGGCAAAGCTCCTCGTCTATCGGAAGTATTAGGATCCTTCTCGCAACCAGGTTTAGTCAGGGCTCGTCTTGTGTGCATCACATTGTCTGCATCTTTAATATTCCTGTAACATGGTTTCTCCAAGGCTTGTCTTTTAAGCTGCATGTTGCTGTCTGTTTTTAAATCTGACTGCTTTCTTGTACTGTCTGTTTTGGACAGGCGATGTTCCTACCAGACTCAATCTTGCGCTTCTTTTTTTTGAGCAAATCAGGCTCGCATGAACGTTTCTTTCTAGGCAGCTCAGTTGGAACCTCTTCCAATATCTCAGTCAGTTGTTCATCATCATCGCTTAGAGTGAAAACATCAACCCAGGAATCACATTGTGTCGATCCTCGGCAGGCCAAGGCAGAGTAGATTGTTGAATAATAAAGAATGTCAGCTGTCAAGTTGTCCCACATCGAGTAATTGACTGGTAATTGCAAAGTATATATTGGGTCATGAACCATGACCTGCAAGTCGACTTTTGGATCAAACTGGGGATTGGTCAAGTATGTGCTTGTAATTATCATGGTATCAGAGCGGGTCGAATCTGGGCCCAGTATGTGATGTGGGAAGATGTTCAACTCATTTGGCCACCGCTGCGGCGGGGGATTGTTAGTTGTGGTCAACCAAAGGACTCGTGCGCGAGTGGATTGGTTGAGACGAATTGGAGTTGACATCTCGGCATGCACAACTTGTCAGCTGAAGGGAAGGTGTTGAATAATAAAGAATGTCAGCTGTCAAGTTGTCCCACATCGAGTAATTGACTGGTAATTGCAAAGTATATATTGGGTCATGAACCATGACCTGCAAGTCGACTTTTGGGTCAAACTGGGGATTGGTCCAGTATGTGCTTGCAATTTATCATAGATATCAAATCCTGATCGGAAAGGCCGACCGTGTCTGTTATAAAGTCCTCATCCCGAAGAGGGATATCAAGAGCGCTCGTCATTAGTGTTTCGCAATTAGTACCCATCTTACACTGTTGTTATCGTAACTCAAGAATTTTCGAAAATAGTACGAATTGCAGTTTAAATACTCTTAGCTCGAACAAACTTGCTTCCAAAAAAACTTTCAGAAATTTGTTTCCAAAAACTTACTTCCATTAATTATTTATAAAAAATTACTCGCAGAAATTGTTTCCAAAAATTATTTCGAATAACTTGCTTCAATAAACTAAATTATTTCCATAAATTGACTCCCGGCTGCATGTTGTTAATTTCGTTAAGAAAAACTTGAAAAATATTTCTATATATTTTTTTGATCAAAGGTGGGCGTATTTCATTCATAGATTGAACATAAGTACAGCGAAATACAATACGATGGTATAAAGTATGAAACATCTTCATAATGAGTGCTTCTCTATAACCATTGATCGAGCAGGCCGTTAGCAGTACCATCACCATCGATTCCCACAAGTCCAACAGGCGGACATCATAACGATCTTTGCCTGAAATCAAGCCTTATTACACAGCACATGCTGGCTGAGACAAGCCTTAATGGCGCAACAAACATCCATAAAGGATGAATATACAAGCATCCACAAGAGATGCACATACATACGCAAATAACAACTTGTTTATTTATATACATAATGATCTAACATACGATGAGCAGAAATCGACCGATCCGTCACATGCATGTGACTCTAGATGGAAGATATGGTACCTGAGATGTGCCAAAGCCACATGCATGTCCGGTTGATTGGCCGCGGTGGTATTTGGAGAGGCGGAAGATGAAGATCATAACATTAAAAACAAACAAAATCAAAACAGTCTCCTTGAGGTAGAGGAAGAGGATCCGTCGCATGCATCTCATGCCTGCAAAAGATGGACCTCTCCTCCTCCACCCCGGAGAGGCAACCGGTTGAAGATGAGAGAAGGCAGAGTAAAGTTAAAAAACCGAGAATTTGATGGCAATAAAATATTTCTATATATTAACAGTAACCATGTAGTCATAATAATCATGTATCCATCTGTGCCTGTACCTGTAGCCATACTTAGACCCTAAAATGTTGAATATACTTGTAATAGAAACTCAACCTTCTATCAAAAAGAAGAATAAATATGCTATCGACCATGAATCAATCTATGTGAAATCGGGCAAAACCACGTATATTTTCCAGTGTAAGAATCAGTACACATTCTCATAAGAACTAGCTAGCTAGGTACAATTATCTTCAGCTTCTTCAGCATTTACCAACTTTGAGTTTGATGATTAAAAATATGAGCACTTTAAAGTTTTTTAAAGGGGCGTAAAAATCACTATTATAATATTCTGTTTTGCAGAAAACAATCATTTTAGAAACTAATTATGAAATGAGTCTATTATAATAGCGTTTTTATCAAAAAAGCACCATTGTCATAACTCTGTTAGATATTGTAAAACACGCGTCACAGGACAGTTGCATAAAACCATGAATTTTTTATAGAAATGCCCTAGTCTTGGAAAATACTTTCCCAAATGCCCTACTTTTCAAATAAGTTTCCCAAATGCCCTATTTTGTAACCAATTCGGTCTTGACAGGACCGAATTGTTACAAAAACATAATGTCCGGCCTTGTGAACACCGGACTGTTTGAAAATAAACCAATCCGGTTCCACCAAAACCGGATTCCTTTCGAAAATATTTTATTGGTCAAATTGTCCTACGTGGTGCTGACTGGGCTGCCCAGTCAGTAGTTTTATGAGTTCGGTTCTCATAAGACCGGATTCGTAAAAAAGCAATTATTCTGTGCAATAATAGCATGGATTAGAGACAGTTCATGCATGAACGTAAAAAGCAATAATTATGTGCAATCCGGGTTTGGTAAGACCGGATTGCTCAGAAATAATTCAATCATCCACCAATAATTCACGAATGATACAAATAATACAAATAATTCTGAATCCGGGCTTCATGGAACCGGAGAGCGCACTCAATTCAGTCTTCATGGGACCGGATTGTTTTAGAACTTTCGGTTCTAGAGAAACCGGATAGTTTTAGTATAAATAGCCTCCGTTTTTCATTTCTTCAGCACACACCAAATTCACCTCTCTATCAAGTTTACACGTGAAGTTTACAAGCGAAGTAGTAAGTTTATTTTGAAATTAGTTGTTTAATTATCATTTATGTTTTTTTGTATTTATTTTAATTATTAATATGTTTGTTTGAATTTTTTAGAGATATGGCCAATTTTGACTCGGACTCGATGGTTATGACGACTTTGGACACACTTGATATGAGTGTTGATGATGAATATGATCGGGATGAGATGGAATTTCCCGATGAACTTGACAATGAGGGTGCTGAATTTGTTCCAGAAACCTGAAAATGTGTTTGACATTCCAGCATTTAGAGATGTTTCGGCATGGGATGTGAATGAACCTAATGATGAGTACTTGGGCACAAACTTTGCACAGTTTGGATCTATTGGGATGGGAGCAACATTTTCAAGAAAAACTGATGCAATCTATGTTGTGCAGAAGTATTCATTATTACATCGTGTTGAGTACCACACGAAGGAGTCAGAAACGCGGTCATTGGTACTTCACTGTCGACAAGGAGAGGATAGTTGCCCTTGGCGAATTCGAATTATAAAAAAGAAAGACGCATCGTACTGGGAAGTGAGTAAGTATAGAGGTGATCATACATGCAACGCTGACTTCTTACCTAAATCAAATATCCATTTGACCAGACATTTCATTGCGATGGACATCGAAGATGTGATAAGTGAGAAGTTACGATTGTCACCCGGTGAAATTAAAGCAAGGATATTCAAGGATTATGGGTTTGAAATTACATACCTTATGGCTTGGCAGGCTAGACAACAAGCGTTGATTAATTTATTTGGAGATTGAGATGTTTCGTTTCAAAAGCTTCCAAGTTATGTGCAAGCGTTGGAAGAGTCGAATCCCAGGACATTTATTAGATGGCATCGCACTAGGAATGATGATAATTTGGCAATGATAATTAACCGAGTGTTTTGGTCGTTTGGACCTTGTATTGAAGCGTTCAAGCATTGTAGACCAATTTTGTCTGTTGACGGCATGCACCTGTACGGGAAGTATGACGGGAAGTTACTTGTCGTCGTCGCACTAGACGCTAATAACCACGTACTTCCTATTGCATTCGCTATAGTTGAAAGCGAGAACAATTCAAGTTGGAGTTGGTTTTTATACGGTGCATTCGGGAAGGTGTGACTGACAGAAGTGGACTATGCATCATATTGGATAGGCACATGGGCATACTTCGTGCAATGGAGGAACCAGAATGGGCGGAACCAAATGCATATCATCGTGTATGCATTCGTTATCTGCAAGCAACTTCAACGTGAAGGTGAAAAAACCAACTCTTAAGAAGAAGATGGGTCACGTAGCTCATCAAAGGCAATGTCGTAAATTTGAAAGAGAATTTAAGGATTTGATTGATCTTTTGCACGATAAGCCAGCGGTTATTAATTGGCTACAAGAAATTCCATGGGACAATTGGACAATGTCATACGATATTGGTGGAAGGAGGTCCGGCATCAGCGAAGATGCTATCATGCAAAGTTTATACGCCCTGGCGTTCGCTGTACAACCTCCTCAGTAGCATCATCTGGTACCACTGTCATATGTTCTAAAAATCACTTACGTCGCGCTAAGGTAGTGGACTTGGGACACTCAGGATAAACCCCTAACAACATTGCCTCCCAATTATGATCCTCCTTACCGGAAACGACCTCTCCCTCAATGGGCAATCCTGAAAGTAAACCAACGTCTTGGAGAGTGATCGTGCACTCTCCCACTTGTAGGTGGAACGTGTGAGTCTCTTGCCTCCACCGTTCCACCAGTGCTGACAACAATGACCAATCAATTGTAATATTCTGCACCTGACTCCATGTGTAAAAACCAGCTCTAACTACATATGGCACAATCCTGGGATCCATCTGCCACAACCGACGATGCACTAACTTTAATGTTTTGTCCATCTGCGAAATTATATACAATATCCATTAACTAATGTTGTAAAATTAACTATTAAAATATTATGTGAAATTAAATTATTAACTTACCGGATTTTTCCACGCCTCTTCCGAACGATGGGTATGTTGGTGAGTTAACACAGAACCATCAATCGGTCCGGGAGTAACAATATCGTCAAGATTCATCTATATCATTAAACAAAAATTACGAAACATATTAACAACAACATATTAACAACAACATATTCAATCTAACACATAAACATATTACAAAACATATTAAGAACAACAACATATTTCATCCAACACTTAAATAAACAAATTTCACAACATATCAACAAAAACATATTCATTAATAAACCCTAATAAACAAAATTAAAACATATTAACATCAACATATTCAATTCAAAACCTTAAACCAACAAATTACAAACACATCAAAAACAACAATATATCCAACACCAAATAAACAAATTATATAACACAACAACCCCAACAGACTCAATTAATCCCTTAATTCGAAATTAATTTACAACAATTCAATAACCATAAACCATTGAAAAATCAACAGCCCTAACCCTAAAATTCAAAACCCTAACATCACACAAATCCAATAACCCTATACCATTGAGAAATCAACAACCCTAAACCATTAAATTCATAACCCTAACATCACATAAATCCAATAACCTTACTAACACCCACAACCTACAACCCTAATTACACTACTCAATTTCAAAATTAAAACCATAATCTAACCTCAAAATCATTAGCTTGCCATCTTGCCATGTCGATCTACCACCAAATTGCTTCGCAGGGGATTGGATTGTTGCAAGAGAGATGCCGGAGTCGAAGGAGGAATGAGGCAGCCGCGGGGTAATATTTCAGACCTATCCGGTCTTATGAGAACCGAACTCATAAAAATGCTGCTGGGTAGCCCAGTCAGCACCACGTAGGACAATTTGACCAATAAAATATTATCGAAAGGAATCCAATCTTGGTGGAACCGGAATGATTTATTTTAAACGGTCCGGTTTTCACAAGGCCGGACATTATGTTTTTGTAACAAATCGGTCCTGTCAAGACCGAATTGGTTACAAAATATGGCATTTGGGAAACTTATTTGAAAAGTAGGGCATTTGAGAAAGTATTTTCCAACACAAGGGCATTTCTATTTTTTTTCTAAAACCGTCATTACAATATCACATTTTGCAGAAAATCATCATTTAACAACTAAGTACGAAATAACTCTATTGTAATAACTCTATTTTCAAAAATCACCATCTGAATATACAAGTAACGGTAGGGAATGACGCTGGGGCTACGATTGTGGCTGTGTTTGATTAGCAAGGCAGTATACCTCTTGCTACAAAATTATGGTTCATCAATTTATGATCCACACTAGCTGATAGATGCATATTTACAGTTGCAGCTGCAGTGAGAAGTTATATCTTTAGCACAAAGTTGAACCTTTAAGAAATCAATATAGTATAAAAGTTAGAGTTTAAAAATAGTGACATAATGAATCATATTTTACATGGATAAAACGAGGAAAAAATACATAAATATGAACCGCTCAGCCGATAACAATTATAATAAACTCTCGAATATGGATTTCATTTTTTACATTCTAGCATTATTTTCTTCATCGACATCCATATGATTAAATTGAAGCATCATATAGCTATTAGACACTTTATCAATAATTTAAATTATCGTAGGAGTCTCTGATCTATCACGAACAGTGCGGTTGGTAGTCATTTCATAATTAATTATTAAAATGGTAGTTTTTTATAAAACTGGGATTATAATAGCGGTTTTCGATAATTAACTTAAATATAAATAATATTTTATTCCCACACGTACACACACTAAACATAAGTTTTAACGGAATAGTGACAATGGTGGGTTTTTGATAATTGTGAAATTATAATAAACGCATATCGTAATTAGTTGTTAAAATAGTGAGTTTCTGCAAAATAAGGTATTATAATTATGGTTTTATGCAATTAACCCTTTTTAAATGACCATTTACGTAGTTTAAAATCGTGGACTGGTTGATAAATTTTAGAGAGTACAAAATATTATCATATTACGCAACGTCAAATCAAATTTATAATCAATTAACCTCGAGTTGAGAGAAAAGCTTAAACTAGTTACAAGCTACCTAACATGCTAACACTACTTATGCAAGTTTACGGAAGAAAATTGATTTAGTCCTCTGACAACGAGGTATCTCCAATAAGTATTGAAGACAACAATATATTTATGTTTAGAGACAATTGCGGAAAACCACTATTATAATACACAGTTTTGCAAAAACCCACCATTGTAACAACTAATTACAAAATAACTCTATTATAATTGCTCCTTTATAAAAAAATCAACATTATCATCTCCGTTAGAAATTGGAAATCACCGCCATATGACGCGTGGGTAAATAGTTCGAATATTGCCAATTACAGAAAATCATTATTATAATATCCAGCTCTGCAGAAAACCACGATTATAATATCCAGCTCTACAGAAAACCATCATTTTAACAATTAATTACAATACGACTATATTATAATAGTTTTGTTATTAAAAAACCGTACTCTGAATATATAAGTAATAATAGAGAATGTTGAGGCTACGATTGTGGCTATGTTTGATGAGCAATGCAGAATACCTCTTGCTAAAAAAATTGAATTTTTTGCGGAAAACCACCTGCTAAATATGACAATTTTTTGAGCTAGCCACCCATGGAATCAATTCCGATCAAATTGTGCCACCCTTTCACTATTTCCGATAGCTTTTCTGTCCAAGTCAGCAATCGACTTCGTTAACCAAAAAAATCATTATTAGCATCCAAATTAAGCTCACATTCTTAGCACAACTATCAATTCATTCATCTTCAATCTCATTCCTCATATCAATAATCAATACAAAAACTAATTTCCCAAAAAATCATATTCTTCTCAAAGCTTCAAACACCATGTGGGGTTGTATGTTTGCCAAATTGATAACTTGTCTTTGAGAAATTGATGATTAAACTTCAAGAGATGAAAGATTTGAAGTGTAAACAACAAAATTAGTTGAAGTTTTAACTGTCAATGCAGTCAACTGCTGCCTCATCGGAGTAAGTTGCCGGATACAGTGAAAGGGTGTCGGAATCAATTTCATGGATGGGTAACTCAAAAAAATTGAAGGGGTAGTTTCGTTAAATCTGTCATATTGAGTTGGTGGTTTTCGGCAAAAAACCCAAAAAAGTTCTCCCATTGCTACCAATCAGTCATAGTTGCATTTTTGTGTTCAGTTCCTCATCATAGCTACCTCTCGAGTTTTCTATCTCTGACTTTCACTTTGCCAAAATCATGACATACACTAGGAACAACATTACCCTCAGAATTCTGATAAATTACTCAGAAAATATTTATTTAAATATGAGAATTACATAAAAATAAACTACTTTTGTATTGAAAAATCTCTAATTCAACTAAATTAAGAGATCAAAGTTCCATGTAAAATGTAGAAAAGTACAACAAGGTGTCATGAACTTACCATTCACTGTCAAATTAAGGTCTAAACTACAGAAGATATATAAGAGGAGAGTTTCTAAAATATCGATGAATTTATCAAAAATTATTTTAAAATCACCTATGATTTACTTTTACAAAAATTTATGTATTTTAATTAAAAAATGGATTAGTTATTTACAACTAATATCTAATGTTATAAATTGTTCATTTTTTAATACCACCACAGACTCTGATTTAATTATATCAATCTTACTGGAACCAATGTGATGCGGCTTAATTAAGTGGGCTTTGGACCATTTAATTTAGTATGATTAGGGCTTCATGTTGTTTCCTATATAAACTAATTTTCATTGTTTTGTAAGACATCCTTTTGATATTGAATAAAAAAAATTAGGGTTTTGCCTTTTACATCAAGTTTTCGGTATTTCTATTGAAATCAGCGAATCTTGCTTATCAATTTCTCGGTATTCCGTGGAATAAATGAGCTGTTGACATCTATTGTACTTGTTTGCCCACCTGCGCTGCAATATCACAATGCATCTACTGTCATCACAAACTATGAACATCCTTTAAAATAAAAAACTTTTATTAATGAAAAAAATTACATATGAGATCTTGAGGACATATATTAGAAGTTAATGAGAAATGGTGCGTGCAGGGCGACTCTAACCTGAGCTCCTTTAACATTGGCTGGCTCTATCAATTACGGATTTTACTTTGTCATTACCATAAATTGAATATTCCAATAAATCTTACACTAATCAACTTTTATAAGTAGTTCTTGATCACATTTACAGTTTAACATGCAATGTCTCAATTCTAAATGCTATTTTTTCTCCCAACCATTGAAATCACAAAATGCAGTCATCTCTACTTCCCCGGAAAATGCTCCAAGCCCCAAAACCCAGTTTCATTTTTATCTTCCTCCCAGATCAGAAGAAAGGTTATGTCAAATGTTACAATATTGTAAATGGAGGAGCAAGAAGAAGTAGAGAATGCCAGAATCATATTCAAAAACTACATTGACAGATTACCACAACAATCCGACTTTGAATATAACGATGAATCAACTATTAAACTCAAAGTTCCACTTGGCTCAGGAGCTTTACTTGTCAAGAATCTCTACCTCTCATGTGAGTCTAATATGCGAGGCCGGATGCAAGACTTCCATGGATCTCATAACCCTCCTTTCACTCCTGGCTCGGTATTCTCACTCTCAATGTCCATTATTATACGCCCTGGTCGTTAAATACCCGAATACTTATTAAGATACTACTGCACTGTAGCCGATAGAAGGATATGGCGTCTTTAGAATTGTAGATTCTGATCATCCAGATTACAAACCTGGGGATGTAGCGGTTGGGGTCACGCGTTGGGAAGAATACAGCTTACTCGAAAACACTACCCTGTTGAGAAAAATAGAGAGACAGGATTGTCCCTTGTCGTACCACTTGGGACTTTTAGGTAACTTCTTGTACATTTCGAAATTATTTTTGCTTGCTAAATATTCGATGTCCGAGTTACTGTACATAATGTGGATCAGGTATGGCAGGCTTTACAGCATATGCAGGATTTTATCAAGTTTGCTCACCAAAAGAAGGAGAATACTTTTTTGTATCAGCAGCATCCGGACCTGTTGGACAGCTCGTCGGTCAGCTTGCCAAGTTGCACGGATGTTATGTTGTCGGAAGCACTAGCTCGAACAAGAAGGTTATTTCAATTTTCAAGTGTCAAAAAATGTAATAGAATGTTTTTAAGACAGTCTTTCTAGATAACACCAATGTTATTATATTTCAGGTTGATCTTCTAACAAAGCAACTTGGTTTTGATGAAGCTTTCAATTATAACGAGGAGCCAGATCTTGATGCAGCTTTAAAAAGGTGAATATGAATGAATGCAAATAGTTTTTAGCCTCAACAAATAGTTCCTCAGTGTGGTCATCAAACCTGAACAGGTACTTTCCAGAAGGCATTGATGTATACTTCGATAATGTTGGCGGATCAATGCTGGATGCAGCGCTATCTAACATGCGGGTTCATGGCCGAATAGCTGCATGTGGTATGGTTTCTCAGAACAGCATGTCGCGATCTGAAGGAATATATAACTTGATGAGTCTGGTTTTGAAGAGAGTAAGGGTGCATGGTTTCCTAGTAACAGATCACTTACACTTGTTCCCAAAATTCTTGGAGCATACAATTTCTTTGTACAATGAAGGTAAGATCGCTTATATTGAAGATATCCGGCACGGATTAGAAAGTGCCCCAAAGGCTTTTGTTAGTCTGTTTGTTGGGGAAAATTTGGGGAAAGTGGTTATTTCCCTTGAAGATTATCCATGATTTGTAAGAATGTGTAAGTAAAGAACAATATTAGAGATTCTCTAGGCAATCAACCTCTTTTGAGAAAGTGAGGCATTTTAAGCAGTCATGAAACTCATGACTCGCAGTCACTTTTCTCTGTATTATTTATGATTTTGAAATGTGTTTTACCATTAAGAAGAGTAAATTGCACTATGAATCTCAAAATGACAGAGAATTCCAATAGAAACTACCTAAACATTATTTTCTCGTACCAAAACAAGCTGCAACTAATTGAGGAGTAAGTGAAACACAGTGTTCCCTTCATCCGTAATTTTTTTTATAATAATGGGTACATTACAAACTCAATTCGAGCAATACAATTCACTATGGAAACTCTACTATTACACGACCAATCTATTACATGACCTTCAATCGAAACTATACCGTAACAACCTTTGAAATCGAAACCATTACATAGGAAAGACTCCACCATATAGGGAGTAGGAAAGGGAATAGGAAAAAAGGCAAGAAAACCGTAGTTTCTTTTTGCCACCACTAGGACACCATTCTAAATGGGTAAATTTCAGCAAACCACCTGTATAATAGGTATAATACAAAAAATCGCCGCTTGAAAACGTATTTACAAAAAACCACCTATAGAAATTGCGCCATTAGCATTTCACCACCTTGTGTCATTATCGTCTAGTATTGTTATACACGCTCGGATGAAATGCGTCTGTTTGAATAAATGATAAATTTTAGAAAACCATCTATATAACACTCAAATTTATAGAAAACAACATAAGTAACACCCATATAAACATTTTATACAATTTCTACAAACATTAAACTATTGAATTTTACCCTTTTAATGATACTAATTAAATAATAATACACTTAAAAATTTGTTAGTAATCCCTTAAAATTTATTGAAATATATTTAATTTTTGAAATAATTTATAGTAGACTATGGAGAAATTTTTCATATCAAATGATGAAAAACAGTTTCATCGTTCACTTCATTAAATTGTGTACTTAATTTAATGAACCATAATGTGTTATTTAATGAAACAAAATATTCATAACTATTGATTTATAAAATGATATAATATGTTTCATCAATTTTTAATGTGTTATTTCATGAATCATGTGATATAAACATTTTTGCAAAAATAGAGATGAATCTGGCAATAAATATATATTTTTCAATCGTAGGGAAAAATTCAGGAAGGAGGTATAACTATTTGTTAGACTGTGAGATACAATCTCGATCATTGAATACTAAAAATCAAACAGATGAGATTTAATCAAAAAAATAACAGTCAAATCCAACCGCTCGTGTTTTTGCAAATCCAACCGCCTAATTTAATAAAAAACCAACTTAAACTCAACCATCAGACTAATCAAATCAGCGGTTAAGAATATGTCCTCCGGTCTTAAAATTTTTTCATCCCCCTCGATCTTATCACTTAAATCGTAAATATTATTTTTATTTTTAAGTTAAATGTTATCGTTTAAAACTAATAATCAAAATGAGTATATCACATGAAAAATTAATAATAATATTAACAATGACTAAGGTTCAAGAAGGACATTTAACTTTCGGTAAGACGGTATGACATGTATGACATAATCTCCACTGTTAATTTCTAATAATCTAGCAGTGTGATTTTATAAAAATTAACCGTCAATTTGAACCGCCCGTATTTTTTGCAAATCTAACCGCCAATTAAATTAACAAACTAGGGAATCACTTAAAAAAGAGTCAGCCATTCAGTTGCGTAAATTTGTCTTAACAATCTTCATCGAAGAAAAGCATCTCTCCACAGTTGCAGTAGCGTGAGAGAT
Organism: Sedum album; assembly: GCA_006409495.1. Classification (NCBI taxonomy): domain Eukaryota; kingdom Viridiplantae; phylum Streptophyta; class Magnoliopsida; order Saxifragales; family Crassulaceae; genus Sedum; species Sedum album. The sequence goes on from QZGG01000291.1 coordinate 19,874, forward strand.
AACTTCAAAAGTCTATAAACAAAGGAAATGCAAGATGGTTTCCGGTTGCCACCATTAATATACTCAAAGCACTAAGATCCTTCAAATTAGAAAATCTCTCATTTTCTTGTACATTGTCAATATAGATATGAAGTTGATGCTCAAGAGTCGTTCGATCTCCAAACTCATCGGGAAAAAATTAGATCAATCTCATCAACTTTGAATAATCGAAGTGCTGAAAAGATTCAGTTGGACTCAAAGAAGCCATACATATAAGAAGCACACAACCCACAACTGTGTAAAATCAATCCGCCTATAGATGTTTTAGATTATTGATATTTTTTTTGCTTCCGAGGAATGAGGATCAATAAACACTTCTTACATATTCAAACTCTGAAGACTATATTTTTCACAAAATGTTGTTATCTTCAACATGAGAGAATCTCATCCACAGTCTCTGATTTTTTAAAGTTGTCTTTTTGTTGATGCTACCATTGACATGGCATTCAAAATATCTTGATCTTTTCTCTGAAGAACATTCGATAAAGATTGTGAAAGACCTAGGATGAGAAGCATAAGTTGTAAGTAGAACACAAAATCAAACGATTGGAAATACTTTAGAAGACCATTTGTTTGGGGTCTTTTTCCACCATCTGACCCTTCGTCTTCAACATATTCTAGCACCTCCAAAACATCTAAAAATAACTCCATCAACGTAAAAGCGTCCTATAATGAGAGCCCCAACGTGTATTTTCGGGTCTCTACAAATATATTTCTTGATTCAATCCACTTCACGTCTTTATACTATGATTACATATGGCTTCTTTCACTCAATTTTAATATTTTTCTCGAATCATAACTCTCCTTTTTCATGATGCCCCGACTACATTCATTAATAGAGATATCTGATCAAAAAGTCACCAACTGCAAAATGTTTCTTCAAAATTACCACAATAACTAGCTATAATTGATGAGCAAAGCAATGCACGTAATAAGTTGAGGTATTCTCTTGTGAGATTAATTCTACCCCAAAATCCTTTTTGAATCGCTTCATTCGGACATCGTATGACAAAGTTATGCCCATTTGAAGTTTTGAAAAATAAAATATTTGCGATGGACATAACTTTATCATATGTTGTCCAAATGATGAGATTGAAAATAAGATTTGGGGTACAATCAAATTTCCAATCATTTAATAGCGCTTATATAAAAAACGCTGTTAAATAATAATATTTTACAGCGCCTTTATAAAAACGTAGTTATATGTTAATATTTATTATTAAATTATTTTTTAATAGCGTTTTTATCATTAAACGCTGTTAAAAATTAATTTTTTACGGCGCTTTTATATATAAAGCGCTGTTGAAAGTCTTCAGGGACATGATTGGTTAAATTCGATGCACACGGATTAATATCTCAAATGTTGTCCTTATTCAATCCAACAATCCTCGTTCTTTAAAATTCCGAAATTTTGTTTTCTCACTATCAAACCTCCTACAGAATTTCAGATTCATCATAACTAACGACCATCTTCTCCTCTTCCCCTCTTCTCCACAACCTCCCACCCCGAGTAATCTCCCAACTCTATCTTCTTTCATTCAAATTTAATTTGAATTTGAATTTGAATTTTTAGGGTTTAGCCCATCTAGTAATTAATTTGAAGTTTAAAGATGCCGACATGATGAAGTTTAGGGTTTAGCCCATCCAACAAAGTTTAAAAGTCTTGTATGAAAATATCATTATAAATATTTAATTGTGTTTGTTTGTAATTTGATCTTAATAAAAATCTTCGTCAATGGTGTTGTTTTAAATTGGGTTAATTACGGATAACCACCCGTATAATATGCTATATTCCACCAAACCACCCCTATATTGTAATAATACATTACACCACCCTTATAAGTATAAAATTTCCAATCAACCACCCACGCACTGTACTGTCACCGTTACCGTTAAATATATTAATTTTTTAATATAATAATAGTATTTTTATTACAATAAACCACCTCTATAATAAATATGTTTCCACTTCGCCACCTTTATAATCAATTTTGTTTCCATTTAACCATCCTCTCCGTTAACTGCCGTTAACTGAGGTGGTTCTTTGGAAAAAATTTAGTTATAAAGGTGGTCGAATGTAATATTACAATATAAGGGTGGTGGCATGGAATATGGCATATTATGCGGGTGGTCATCTGTAATTAACCCTTTTAAATTTTATGTTTATAAAAAATAAGAACACATAATAGCAATTCAAAAAAACAGCAAAGTGGTAAAGCGATGTTAAATATATGACTTTTAACAAAAACACAAATTTTGGAAAAGTTTTGTTAATGTATGACTTTTAACAGCGCTTAGTTTGGAAAAACGCTGTTAATTGTATGACTTTTAACAGTGCTTATTTTGGAAAAGCGTTGTTAAATGTATGTAACAGTGCTTATTTTGGAAAAGCGCTGTTAAATGTTTATGACTTTTAACAACGCTTATTTTAGAAAAACGCTATTAAATGTATGACTTTCAACAACGCTTATTTTAGAAAAACGCTATTAAATGTCTGACTTTCAACAACGCTTATTTCAAAAAAAGCGATGTTAAATGTATGGCTTTTAACAGCGCTTATTTAGGAAAAGCGCTGTTAAATATTTATGACTTTTAACAGTAGTCGATACAATAGCGCTTTGTTAAGCGTTGTAAATGCATTAAACTCACCCTTCATATTATTTGCATGGCCGTAACTTGTTTCCTAATACTTTTAACACTTAACCCAAGTTCGTTGAATAGCGAATCAATCACATTTGTAAGACTCATAGAAGATGTATCATTCACATGAAGAACACCAATGAATCTCTTTTTAACAATTCCAGACTTGTAACGAGTCGTATAATCACGGCCATTTGCTCTTTATAAGAAACATCGCTTGATTCATCTACCTATAAACCAAATACGTCATCACTAATTTCTTTAAGAGTTAATTACAAATGATAACCTGTATAATAGGCCATGCATACTCCACGCCACTAACTTTGAATTGTAATATTGCATTCAACCACCTATATAATTATCGCCGTTACCAAATAACCGCCTATGCTAATGGAGAGGTGGTTAAATGGTAATGGAAGCGATTATAGAGGTGGTGAAGTGAAAATTCATTTATTATATTGGGGTGTATTGTAATAAAAATAGTATTATTACATTAAAAAGTTAATATATTTAACAGAATTTTTGACAGAACAGTGATAGATGGTTGTTTGGTAACGACAAACGTTTTACAGGTGGTTAAATGCAATATTACAATATAAAGGTGGTGGCATGGAATATGACCTATTATACAGGTGGTCATCTGTAGTTAACCCTTTCTTTAATAATATCATATAGTACCTCTTGAGAAAAACAACGAACAATGTCCTTAGGATTTGAAAGTGATCTCATTTGACTGTTTCCAGGAGCATTACTTAGCACAACTTTATTGATATTCTCTTTCTAATTAGCAGTTTACTTGACAAGTGCTATAAAATTTCCTCGATTGTTTGACTCTTCAGACTCATCGTGTCCCTGAAAAGATAATCCTTGAGAGAACAAAAATCTAGAAACATCAATAGAAGCATTTAGCCGAATATGATGTTCAGCTTTTACAATGTCATCTTGCTTACCGAGAGCAACTACAATAGATTGCGCTTCACATCAAGTCATCACACTTTTTCAATGCAATACTATGAAAATTGTTGACATCCCCATATGCAAAGCTAATATTCCTGTCTTTTTCCAACTAGAATAACCTTCTGTCACAAATGTATCATTGCCAGATTCTCATAATGAATAGCAGCATATACAAAATGTTTTATCCTCCTTCATACTATATTCTAACCAGTTACCATACTGATCGAACCACTCGAGATTAAACCGTCTTCATGATTGGCCAATCTTTTTCTATTGAAAAATATGGCCTTTCGGTTGGCAAGATCCTCTAAGTAAATATCTCCGACGTATTTCATCCCTTTGGTTAGAATCATATTTAGTAATCTTTTTTCTTTCGGCAGGATCCCAGGAGAGATTATCCAAATCAACATGTTCCGTACCATGAGTAGTAGATAAACAAAAAGATTTTGATGCATTTGCATATGAACCACCAACATCGCTCTCAACATTCAAATTCTGTCGCTTCAAAAAGAAATCAATCTTTGATTCTGTTGATGATTTATAAAAATAGTTAAAAGACATTTCAATCAAAAATCCTAATTAAAAATGCTTTATCATTTATTTAAAAACTTACGAGACATAGAGTGTATCCTAAAAAATAGCTACCCAACACTCACGAGTGGAATGAACTACTTGTCAAATAAAATGAATAAATTTTTATTACACATGAAAATTATCAATACTTCATCAAGAAACTGATGAATGGAAAAATAATAAATAGATTAAACAAAACCCTAATTCTAATCTACTTCCTATTTTAAACCTCAATTGTCGACAACCTTGTGGCTAAATGCGCTCCCGATCGACACTTAATCCACTTTACATTTTCAGTCAGCACACAGCTAGCAGCATACCAGCAATTCCGAGATTCTCTCAAGTTCCAATCGAACTTCGCTTTTAATTTTGTACAGTTATATAGTCTGTCATGTTCTTTTGTTTTTGTTTTATGAGAAAGGATCAGGTGAAAAGTAGTGGTTAGGTTGTAAAATAAAAACAAATCATGTCCATAAATGACATATATTCTGAAATTTTTATATTTTTTCTGAAAATATTATGTTTAAACATAAAAGGAATGAGATATAATTGTTTTTAAATCATGTACAATTCTAAATTAATCATGAGAGATGTTTTAAGATATATCTAAATTAGTTGATTCCTTAAATTTTGGTAACCAATTGACATTACTAAATTCAACCTTTGCTTAGATTTTTTCAACTAAAGTTGCAGGAGTAGGTACCAGTTCCAATTTGATAATTAAAATCTAATTTTAACTTATCATTATTAAGGAAGGTTTTCCTTATGTTAAATTTGAAAAAATATAAAATGAATCATGCAATTTGATCTTTTAGCTACGAAGTATTCAGATAATTATACTTTGTGTTTCATCAATTTTTGTACTCTTTAATGTGTTTGATTCATTAAAAGCTACCCTATGATTCATGAATTACATGAACTCAATTTATGATTCAATCCATAAAACATTTCATTCTGGGTATACCTTTTTTAAACCAAATTAATGATTCATTAAATAAAATATGTGCCCATGTTTTTTCCATAATTCATTATAAGCCATCATATGGTTCATGAACCATGTAGAGTCAATTGTTGAATTATGTTACATCTTTAAGAATATTTGTCATTTATTAAACCAAAACCATATTTTCATGATTCATTACTAGGTGATTCATCTGTCTCAAAATATGTATCTTTGTATATTTCTAATAAGGTAAACTGTGAAGATAGTCATTTGCTCCTTTTCGATAGTTGTTTGTCTATCTTTTCCTTTAGTCCTCATGCGTTCTGTGCAATAGGAAAACAAAAAACAATCAGTAGTGAAAAATTGAATGCATCTTTAATTGATAATGAGTGAAAAAGGAGGGACTTTTTTAGATTCATTATTTGATATGGTATGGTTCATGAATCATGCAGGGTCGAATCATGAGCCGTTGTTTTCAACATTATGGTTCATTGTTTAATACCTCACGGTCATGAGTCATGCGACATCAAATAATGAACCTTTGTTCTAGCAGTATAGTTCAATGTTAGAACAACGATTTTAAAGGTAATATTCAATATTTGATACCTTGTGGTTCACAAACTATTTGAATTGTTAATACAGCAACCATGGAAATAACAATTTGCAGCAAAACTCACTGTATTGTTTTTACAATTCTCTTACACCATGCTCAATAGACGTTTAGTTGTGATATGCATACTTAGTCTACAGCAATACTTAGTTTACAAAAACTAGTTTGCAACACAAAATATTATAAGGACTCGTGCGAGCTTTGGACTGTAACCAATTTGATTTAGGGTTTGATTTACCTGATAATTACGAGTTGGTGGAGCGTATGTAAGCCGCTTTCGGAACATATGCGAGATTCGGAGTTGTCAATGGTGTTACGGAATGGAATCAATTTCATGATTTGGATTTTTACAGACGGTTTGAAAATTTAATCATCATTCTATCCATGATATGATGGAAACAACTTGATTGATATTTTTCTATGACTAATTTACCTTTGTGTATAAATTTTCACTATATTTAATATTTAATTAAATTCAATATTTATAAATTGACCTCAAATCTTAATCGTCCAATTATTTGAATTAGATGGCTTAGATCTGTTTTCACTTTTCATATGAAAATTACTTTTCACGTGATCTCTTCTCTTCTTGTATTATCAATATTTTGAGTGTTTGGGCCAACGGATGGACCTAAAATCGAATTGAATTGTTTTAACAATTAAATTATTGTGAGTATGGGTCATGACATGTGCTTATTGTATATTTATAATTATAGTGAGTATTTTTTAAATGAAAGGATAGTTGTCATTATGAAATTAATTTTTTTTGACTTATTTATTTTTCTGTTTCATTCATTAAAAGCGTGGGGCGTAAAAATTTAAAATAAATGGGACATAAATTAAAAATCAGTGGGGTGACTAATTATAAATTTATAATTTTATAGAATTCTGTACCTAATTAATCTTAAACACAAAATTTACCGGGGCGCCGTCCCCACTCTCTCCTTGCTCCATCCGCGGTATCATTATCCCAACCGTTAATTTATATAAATCCAACAGTTGATTTTGATAACAATCAATTCTCAATCACGCCGTGTTTTTTGCAAATTTATTTTAATTTTAATAAAAATCAATTTAATCACAACCGCTAGATTTATTTAAACCAACGGTTGTGGAGAACGGATCAAGTGACACGAACTTATAAGATATAACATAAAACATAGTATGAGCTATTCGATCATGAAAGAATTTACGGTTCAGATCTAAATTAGATTTTAAAATAAAATCATCATTTAAAATAAAATATATTAGTATAATAATATCAGGGGCAAATTAGTCATGAAATAAGAAATTAATTTGAGCAGTTACCTATATTTGAGGAAATTCAAAACTAATTGAATTAAAAAGAATCCGATTTTTGTACGAAAATCAAAGACTAAACTCTTTACTGTTATGGTAGAACCTAAATTTGAGGAAATCCAAAATTAATTGAATTTAAAAAATTCGATTTCGTAGAAATTAAAATCAAAGATTAAAGCCTTTACTTTTATGATTCATGAACCATACGTGTAAAAAATTAAACCAAACATGTATTTTTGTACAACCTTGACTGTTGTGATTAATGAACCAAACATGTACAAAAGCTGAACCAAACATGTATTTTTGTACCACCTTGGTTGTTATGGTTCATGAACCAAACAAGTATGAAAGATGAACCAAACATGTACAAAAATTGAACCAAACATGTGCAAAAGCTGAAGCAAACATGTACAAAAACTGAACCAAACATGTACAAAAACTTAACCAAACATGTGCAAAAGCCGAACCAAACATGTAAAAAACTAAACCAAACATGTACAAAAATTGAACCAAACATGTGCAAAAGCTGAACGAAACGTGTACAAAAGTTGAACCAAACATGTAAAAAACTAAACCAAACATGTACAAAAACTGAACCAAACATGTGCAAAAGATGAACCAAACGTGTACAAAAGCTGAATCAAACGTGTAAAAAACTGAACCAAACATGTACAAACGCTGAACCAAACATGTATAAACGCTAAACCAAACATGTACAAACGCTGAACCAAACATACATAAAAGCTGAACCAAACATGTATGGTAGTAAATTCATATCTCAATAATGCAGTGAATTGAACGTTCCACCAGAATGTATGTCGAAACCATTGTGTTTGCTTCTAAGCTTGAAAAGATTGTTACGAATTTTGTCGATCGTTCGGTATCCAAAAAATCAAAATTATCAATCGATTACCAAAAAATAAGGAGGTGGTAAATGCAAATATATTTTAATAAATTTCGATTTTGCCCAATTACTAATGTACCTATCTATTATTTAATGTGAATATTTTAGACAATTAAATCTTAATTAAATACAACGAACGGTTAGGATTTTGTTTATGTTTCTGAAAGTTGTGATAAAGTCATACCGACTCTCAAATATATACAGTCTCATGAACTGAAACCCATATATATACCATGTGAAGTTCACCAACATGATGGTAGCAAACCTCCATACTTATATCAAAAAAAGAGCAAACCTCCATACAGTCATGCTATATATATAACACTCAACAAACAACACGTGTAAATTTTGTTAAATATATTCAAATTTTGTTTTAATTTGTTTAAAATTTCTAAAGTATACGTGATGTCTGTGAGTAATACTCTACAAGTATACGAGACGTTTAAAATTTCTACAAATAGTAGTCCGAATAAAAATGACTTAGTGATTTTCTGGAATTGATGCTTTAAATCAATTTCCCGAAACACTATCACAGGTAAGAACAGGTCACTTTCCAGTGGGCCTTGTCAGATAAACTCTCAAGCCTATTCCGTAAAGATGCATCCATTTTGCCTCCAACTATTTAGAAAGAATTCATCTAAAGATTTAAAAGAATTTTATTGAAATTTAAAGTACAACTCGAAATTTAGATACAATAAAATTCAGAATTCAAATACGACATTGAATTATGAAATTCAAAATACAACACACAACTCGAAATTCGAAATTCAAATATATCAAAGTTGTTCTCCAGTCTCCAGAAATCAATTATGCTTGACTAAATCATTTTGAAGTTCTGTATGGTGATAAGCGGATTGAAGATCTGCTAGACGTTCTCCAAATGCTTGAGATTGTTGAGCTCGTATAACAGGATCGTGAAGCATTCGATTGTCATTTTGATCAGTTGGACCATCGTACACAGTAAATGCAATATATGGATTATGTGGATCTTCATCGTAAACTTCTATGTACGAGGACAGTTCTTCCATTCCTAACGGTCAGCCATCCGGTCTCTGACCCCAGAGGTCGGTGGTTCAAGCCCTCTCCAGTGCATCTCCGCCTTGAGTCTGGGGTCTGTCCAGTCCTTGAGCGAAGTCGGAATAAATTTTAAAAAAATCATACCTGGAAATCCACGTTGTTCTGCCCTTCTTAGTAGCCGACTTTGGTCTGCTTCAATTGATCGTAGATAACGATCCTTGTAATGTTCAACTACTTGTGCACATCATTTCTTCATACACTCGAGGGTTGTTGACTCCCTCATTCCTGCAATCTCGGCACATTGTTCGACACAAGAACCATATGCCAAATTTATAATAGTAGCATTCATCTTTTGTTTAGGAAGGAGTCTAACAACACCAATGGCATCACTTCGTTGATGCTAGTATGTATCATTATTACACAATTCAGTTTTTTTTATATTAAAAAGATTACTACTCAGACGATACCTTCGAAGGAAGTCGACTTCTGTAAAAATTGGGAGCTCGAAGAAATAATCTTTAAAGAGATTATGGCCCCTCGATCCTCTTTGTCGATCTGGTTGCTTACGAGGTTGCTGCTCTTCTTCTTGAACATGCATTGTTGCCACCGTTAGTATATCCATGACAAATGAGTTGCTCATGTCATTCATTTTATTCATTCTTTGTTGAAACAACTCAAAACTCTCATTAAAAGAATCCATTTGAGCACAACGAATTTTCAATTGGAGAATATAATAGATATCAGAAAGATTATTGAAGGTGTGATTATTAAAGATGAATGTACATCTTTTTATGGAATTTTGAGCACCATCCTTAAAGACACGTGTTGCAGTATCATTGGTTGAAAATCTTATCACAATCTAACTCAATAAGTGAACAATATTTTAATATTTTTTTAGATATTATTTTTTTAATCGTGAATAGTAATAGGAGGTTCTCCTGAAGACTATCATGGGTGCGTAAATATGCAAAATATTATTATTTTTAATCGTGAAAAATAATAGGAAGTTCTCGGAAATAATAATAGGAGGTTCTCAATTAAACTGAAAAGCTCCTATGGGTGCGGATGCTCTAACTCAATTGGTGTCTGTTCTTTACGAATCTTGATGGCAGCTCAACCTTCGGAACAAGGTGAGCTTTCAATTCCACTAATTTTAAATTACAAGTGTGTATGTAGTGTAGGTTCTACAGTATAGGGTGTTTTGTTTATAACAGTAAATTGTTTTTATCTTTAGAATGGATACTCAAATTCAAACATCGTCAAATGAAATTGGAAGCACTAGAGGTGAAGACCCTGGCCAGGCAGCTTCAAACAAAGGAAAGCAACTTTGCGAATTTGTTAAGATTATTTCAAAAACCGGAGGTGGGGGAAATTGTTTAAGAAAGTGTAAGTTTTGTGGTTTGGAGAAGAAAGGGTCTTATAAGAGAGTAAGAGCTCATCTTTTTCACATCAGTCACAAAGGAGTAGAAATTTGTCCTAAAGTGTCAAGACAAAAGATGCGGGAATGGATGAAATTAGAAGGGGAATATGAAGCTAAACGGCTTGTTATGGCTCCTTTAACGATTCACTACCCACTGGACCTTCGGTGTCAGATATTAGTGCAAACAAGAAGCGCAAGCTGAGTGATTATACCTTTTTTAAATCGTTTGACACGTAATCTGGGAATGAATTTGATTGTATTTTTGCTAGAATGTTTTACACTGCTGGTTTACTTTTTTTACTTTTGCTAGGAATCCTTATTATCTTCAGTCTTATACTTATGGGGCTAATCATAATTTGAGTGGTTATGTACCTCCAGGGTACAATCAGATCAGGGAAACACATTCGTTCGTTACTAGCACCAATTAAAAGTACTTGGGATGGTAAGGGAGTGACTATTGTGACTAATAGGTGCAGTGATCTGCAAAGGAGGCCATTGATCAATTTTTTGGTGTCATCTGAAAGCGATCCTCATCAAAGCTGTAAATTGTGTTGGCGAAGTGAAGGATAAAGACTTTATTGCAATATTATTAAGACAATTTTTTAATGAGATCGGTATTCAGAATGTTGTGCAGGTGATAAATGATAATGCTAGTGACAGCCGGAGAGATCATTGAAAGGCTTTATCTTCATATTTATTGGAACTCGTGTGTTGTTCATATTCTCAGTCTTACATTGAAGAATATTTGCGCTGCAAAGAATGTGTTATACAATGAGGAAGTATATATTGAATGTCACTGAATCACATAAATTTATAATGAGGTGCTCAAATTAAAAACTATATTATGAATCATGGTCAGAGATTGTCTATATACAAGAAATATACTCCTCTTAAATTGCTTTCAGTTTCCAATACCCAATTTGCATCGATTTGCCGATACCCTATTTTAATTTGTTAAGTGAGTTTTGGAGAGCATGGTTATGTGTGAAGTTTAGCACTTTATCTCGAAGATGATCAAAGAAGGCTAAATTTGTTAAGAAAAAGATTCTGGATGAAGGATGGTGGAACAAGGTGGACTACTTTCTCAGTTTTACAACTCTTATTTATGAGATGGTTTGAATTTGCGACACTTATAAGTCTTGTCTCCATTTAGTGTATGAGATGTGGGATATGATGATTGAAAAGGTAAAGAAGGTTAATTATGCGCATGAACACATTGGAGATGATGATACCTCAACTTTTTAAGAGACGATTCACAAAATACTTGTTTTTCATTGGGCAAAGTAACACACCTCATAACTGTTTAGCTCATTCCTTAAATCCCCAGTAAGTTTTATATTAATTATGATTTGTTACAGTCTATGTTGATTTAAGTTATTGCCTTTTGACACTTTTGTGTGTAGATTTTATAGTTCTGAATGGCTTGTTGAGGACTCTTATAGACAATCTCCGCATAAGGATGATGGAGCGTATTTATACGATCCTCAGTATCTTAATTCCATTGATTTTATGTTTTGTTTGTGAAATACTACCTTTTTGTAATGTTTTATATTTCAGGCATACTTGGACTACAAGAGAGCTTTTTCATTCATATGGAGCATTTTAAGCGCATTCGAATCACGGAGACGAAGAAAGGAGTTGGATTTCAAGCTAGATGACATCACGATGATGCGTGCCATGGATGCTGAAGAGTTTATTTCCGCAAATTTTGAAAATTTTCCATAATTATTTAGGGTCCATGGATCTGTCTTGTCCAATCCGGTTCAGGAATTTTAGTAGCTTATAAATAGAGTTTCAACCCTAATTCACAAGGGACGGCTGGCAGCCAATTGCCACCTCTTCGAACTTAGTTTTAATTATTGTTTTTGTAATAATGTTTTGTAGGAGTAGCTAAATTCCTTTACAGTTTGGGGGAATTTAGTTGCAACAATGTATTAGACCATTGAATATCATGTTTTAATATAGTGAATTTTGTTTTTGCTATGAATTGCTTACTTTGTTATTTGCTTGACCTAGCCTAACGATGAAATTAGGTTAATATCAATTGCATGATACTTAATTGGATTGTCATAGTAGAAAAGCCTAGCAATAGAACTATTGTGGTGTTTTAATTAGGTAATCGTTACATCTTCTTTATAATCTAGCGGATAAAAGGAGATAGAATTAGAGTTAGCGGGACTATTTGTTTAGAACAATTATAATTTGCTGGATTGATGCATATATGGTTAATGATTACTGGTTGCAATGAGATTCCCTGGAGTGTGTTCTCATTTATTAATACAAACCTTAGCTGACAACCACTCTCACAAACCTCTTTTAAGACTAGTAGTACAAACTCTAAAACTAGATTGCCTTCCCTTACGTCTAAAATACCGTTTAACAGGTTTTATAAATATGATGAGATTTCACGACGCGCTGTCAAAGGATGATGAGATTTAATAAAGCAAAGGAAGGGTTTTAAGAGACTTTTTTCAGATGCAGATAAATATGCCACGGTCATGAATGAATTTGCCATTTTTTTCGCTCGAGAGAGGAAATTTTGGTAATCTTGATACTATTGGAATGAGATATTTGGAAGATCCAAAGAATTGGTGGGGTAACTTTGGCTCTACGGCACCACTTCTTCAAGGATTGACTCTTATTAGTTTGTTTCCTTGGATAACCTACTTCTTCATCATGCTGTGAAAAAATTGGAGCACATTTGCATTCATTCATTCTTTGAAAAGAAATAGGTTGGATCTAAAGCGGGCATAAGATCTTGTACGTATTCAAAACAATCTAAGTCTCTTATCGAGATACAATAATGAATACCTTGATTAAAAGACCAAAATGTGGGTGGTGATGACTTGAATCTTTGGAGGCTAACCACATTCTTGAGTTCGCAAATCTTTCATATGACGAGCCCGAAATAGAGAACGAATTTATTCAGAAGGATCATGAATATAAAAATGCAATTTGAATCTATTTTACTATTATGTTTTTAATTGAAGTTTGATTTCTTATTTTTTCTTTGAGGTATTACTAGGTTTGAACAATTTATCTATTTTTAAAGATATATTTATTAGCTTTAATGTCAACGTGTCATGCCGTGTCCAAATCGTATATTTTTTAAATTTGCCGTGTTCGGTGTTGACACGTGTCCTTGTCACGTGCCCGTGTCCGGTGTCGGTGTCCCATGTCCGTGCTACATAGCAAAGCACTAGAGCCCTCCTAAACTCGAAGGACAAGCGACCACGTGCCTAGGAACATGCTCGATCCCATGCGAGAGCCTCCACACACTTATATAAATAAACTTGCCAAGCTCGCTCAACCTCGCCCCGGTTTAATCCAGCTCACCCGAACCGACCCATACTGACCCAACCCAGCTCGTGCAAGGACACCTGCGTGCGCATGCAAGCACTCGCCTGCACTTAGGCGCGCACCCTCACACATGTCCGTATCTTAGAGTTACTTTTTCACGTCTAGTCGCATCCCAAGCATGAGGAACACTTGCAAAACATGTTCAACATGTCCTTAAACCCTAAAACCCTTAACTCTAAACCCTATACCCTAAACCCTAAAAGGACCTTGCCGAGCTCGCTCAACCTCATCGAAGCTCGCTCAGGTCCAACCTAGCTCACCCAAACTGACCCAAGCCAGCTTGCGCAAGGCCACCTACGAGCGCTTGCACACACGCACTCATTCACACTTAGGTGTGCCCTCATCCAGACGTGTCCCAAACATGAGGAACACATTATAAATATGTGCAACATGTCTCAGGCCGAGTAAACTGGCCTTTACCATCCTCTAGGCATAGAGGATTCTCCTTGTTCCATATGTGTAGGCCTAATGGGTGAAGGATGTTCGGGTTGCCTATCCTCTTCTATTGGTTCTTCCTCAACACGCCTCTTCTTGGACGAAGCCTTATGCACACAGTAAGGACCTTGTACCAAAGTCTTGTATTCTTCCAACATTTGCATGTTAATCATCCTTTTAAAGTTAAGAACCTCTTTCTTCAAAGATGCCTTCTTGTCAAATTTAAATCCAAGATCCAAGGCAATCAAAGTAATTATTGACCCTCCACTTAAAGCCTTACTCTTTGACTTGTTATATTGGTAAGCATCGAACAATTTAGAGAAGATGTTTACCAAATTTAGCCTCCTTCCCGAGTTTATCGCAATCAGCGTGTCCAAATCCGCTATACTCACCATTCTACCCCCCATCCATTCTTATGAAAATGGCCATGGAAATAATCCGATGTAGAATCCTACACTTTGGTATACCAATCAAGTTTGACGGTTTCGAAGAACCTAAGGAAGTCCTTCCACCGAAAATTTCTGCCCAAAATTTATCTCTAGATTTCTTGGAATACAAGGGGTAGACACCTCTTCTATCCGGCTCACTTTCATCCTCACCAAACGTCATACCAAAGCTTTCCCTCAAATCATCACTACCTACATTGAAATTATATCCCCCAATAGCAAAACTCCAACTCCTCACCACACTATCTCCATCTATATCCACCCATTCTATATTAAGAGTGCACAAAAACTCCATGACAAGCCTCGGTTAAGTCTCTCCCTTCCTAGCTTGTCAAATTTGAAGGCTCCTTCACTTGGGTAATTCATGTCCATTGGGGGTATGCTAGGTAGAGCTAGTGGTGGTGATGGTGGTGGTGGATTAGAGGAGGGTTCCCTAATCACAATTCCTCCACTCCTAGGCATTGGAGGTATAGTGGAAGAGGTTTTCTTGCTCTTAGATAAGTAAGTCACCTTTTCCTTTTTTATTGTTCTTAGGAGGCATTGTGGTAAGGTTAGGGTTTGGTGTTGAAAAGTTGGAAATTGGTTGGATTTTGATGGGGCTTTTGGTGTGGGTTTGTAAAGGATGAGATTTGGGGAATTTTGCAACAATAATCACGAAATTCGGTTAAGAATTGAGTGACCTAGGGTTTGGTGTAGGTTTAGAGGTGGTGGTGGTGGTCGAAATCGGAGAAGGAGAGTGAAATGGGGTGTTGCTCGTGCTCTCCTTGGGAAGAGGTGTCCAGATCTCCTCGGCTGAGCAGAATATGTGCCTGGTAGTTGCTCGGCCGAGCAACATTAATCTTTCCTTCTTTTATCTTCGTCTGTCGAGCGAAACGGCGTCGCCCAAGGTCGAGAGAGTTGCTCGACCAAGAAAAATTGTCCTAGGGCCGAGGAAACCTATTTGACCACATTGTATCAAATTCTCTAATCTGCTCGGGCAGAGCAAAGTTTTGCTCGGTCAACCAATTTCTGTCCTTAGCAAATTTTCCAAAAATGGATTTCAGAATAAATTCTGCTCGGTCGGACCAAAAATTACTCGAGCAGAGGAAATCTATCTGAGTGACTTTATATCAAATCTGGTAAGCTGCTCAGCCGACTAGTTTCTACTCGAGAAAGCAGATTTTTGTACTTAAACTATTTTCATGCTCAAGAAATCTGCTCGGCCGACTGAAACATTCTGCTCGGCCATGACAAATTTACCTGCTTTTTCTTGGCTTGAAATTATTGGTCTGCTCGGCTAAGGGGTAACTTACTAGGCCTAGGAGGATTTCGGAAATAGGGAACTTATGCCTTAAAGTGAAATTTCATGGAAAACTTAAGTCCTAGGCATATCTAAAAATTCTATCCCCTAGGTAAGAAATCACCCCACACTTAGCTCAAATCATATTTAACAAGAAGTCATGCAAGCTAAGTGATCTTCCAATCAAACAAACAATCAAAATCTATAGCAACCTATAGCAAGCACAATCATTTATTTGCATCATCAATCATTCAAGCAATTAAGGATAGGAGCATGACACTTACTCCAAAGAAACACACTTAGCGAGTCCTTTGCTAGGATCCCTCACTAAGCGGTGCAAATAAATCTTCATTTCAAAGCATCTAGCTTAGATTGTCTAGCTCATTCCCATTGAAATTCCCATAGTAGTGTTTAAGCCGGTGACCATTAACCTTGAAGATATCCCCATTAGGTGATTTGAGCTCTACATGCCCATCTTCATAAACCTTTAAAATCTCATAAGGTCCCGACCATCTTGACTTTAGCTTCTCGGGAATAGCTTAATTCTTGAATTGAATAAGAGAACTCTATCTCCTTCTTTGAAATTTTTCCTAGAGATCTTGCTATCATGCCACATTTTTGACTTCTCTTTATATAGCTTAGCACTCTCATAGGAATCTCTTCTTGTCTCTTCTAGCTCTTGGAGTTGGAGAATTCTCTTTTCACCCACTTTCTTGAAATCAAAGTTAAGGCACTTGATGGCCCATCTTGCCTTATATTCAAGCTCCACGGGTAAGTGACAAGGCTTTCCATATATGAGCCTATAAGGAGACATCCCGATTGGTGTCTTGAAGGCGGTTCGATATGCCCACAATGTATCGTCAAGTTTAGACGACCAATCCTTCCTAAAGCTTCCCACTACCTTTTCCAAATTGGACTTCAACTCCCTATTTGACACTTCCTTTTTGGCCATTTGTTTGTCGGTGATAAGGGGTCGAAAGTTTGTGGTAGACTCCATATTTCTTAAGCATTGTTTCTAGGCTCTTTTCCCTAAAGTGAGCTCCATTGTCACTTATTATTGTTCTCGGATTCCAAATCTTGGAAATATGATCTTCTTAAAAAGCCTTTGTACATTCTTTGCGTCACAATCAGGGGAGGCTAAAGCTTCTACCCATTTAGTGACATAATCTACGGCAACAAGAATGTACTTGTTTCCTCTCGAAGATGGGAAAGGTCACATATAGTCTATGCCCCAAACGTCGAAAATCTCGATCTCTAGGATGCCCTTTTGAGGCATTTCATCTGTCCTTGAGAGATTTCCTGAACGTTGGCATGAATCACAAGCTTTGACAAATGAGTAGGCGTCCTTGAACAAGCCTGGCCAATAAAATCCACATAGACCTTAGCCACGGTCTTAGAACTAGAACCGTGTCCTCCATACATAGATGAGTGACAATCTCTAAGAATTGCACCTTGTTCTTCATCGGGGACACGAGTCCTATAAACTCCATCAACACAAAGCCTATAGAGATAAGGCTCATCCCAATAATACCTTTAAGCTTCTTCTTTGATTGTAATCAAGGTCTTCATTGATGACACCGCAAGCTAGGTAATTGACTATATCCGCGTACCACGGTGTTTTAGAACACTCAATAGACATCAAGTATTCTCCAAAAATATGCCAATGGAGAGCTTCCATCATCTACATCTTCAATATTCAACCGCGAGAGGTGATCGGCAACTACATTCTCAACTCCTTTCTTGTCCTTTATTTCAATGTCAAATTCTTGAAGGAGGAGCACCCACCGAATCAATCTTGGCTTAGCTTCTTTCTTAGAAAAGATATTTGATTGCCGCATGTCGGTAAATACTATAGTCTTTGAACCAATCAAATATTGCCTAAACTTCTCAAATGCATACACTATAGCCAACATTTCCTTTTCGGTGTAGTGTAGTTCTCTTGGTGGTATCAAGGGCTTTACTCAAGTAGTATAAAACATGAATTTCTTGTCCACCGTTGCCCCAATACCGCTCCAATAGCACCATCACTTGCATCACACATAAGCTCAAAGGAAGTTCCCAATTAGGCGGTTGAATAATGGGAGCCGACACTAAAGCCATCTTTAGTGTCTCAAAAGCTTTACACACCTCATCCATAACAAATTCCACTTCATTGCAAAGAAGGTTAGTGAGTGGCTTAGCTATCTTGGAGAAATCCTTATGAATCTTCTATAAAATCCAGCATGTCCAAGAAAACTCCTCACTCCTTTTTGATCTCTAGGAGGTGGCAACTTCTCAATAACTTGAATTTTGCTTTGTCCACTTCAATTCCTTTCTTTGAGACCAAATGCCCTAGGACTATTCCTTCTTTGACCATAAAATGGCATTTTTCCCAATTAGCACAAGGTCCATCTCAATACACCTAGCCAAAACATGAGACAAGTTTAAAGGCAATCATCAAAGCTATAACCATGAACCGAAAAATCATCCATGAACACCTCAATAGATTTTTCCAAAAATTCAGCAAATATAGACATCATGCATCTTTGAAATGTAGCGGGTGCATTACATAAACCAAATGGCATGCGTCTATATGCAAAGGTGCCATAGGGACAAGTAAATGTTGTTTTCTTGGTCATCGGGATGTATAGGAATTTGAAAGAAACCACTATATCCATCAAGAAAGCAAAAGTATTCATGTCCCGCTAATCTTTCTAGCATTTGATCAAAAAGGAATAGGGAAATGATCTTTCTTAGTGGCTTTATTCAATTTCCTATAATCAATGCACATTCTCCAACCCGTGGTAGTCCTAGTAGGAATCAATTCCCCTTTATCATTCTCTACCACCGTAATTCCCCCTTTCTTGGGAACTACGTGAATAGGGCTCACCCAATCCGAGTGAGGAATGGCATATATAATCCCCGCATCCCTTAGCTTGGTTATCTCTTTTAAGACTACCTCTCCAAGTTTAGGATTAAGCCTTCTAAGAAATTCTCTACAAGGTTTAGCATCATCTTCTAGCTTAATCCTATGCATGCAAACACTAGGACTAATGCCTTTGATATCGTCCTATAGCATTCTTATGAGTTCTAAGCACATGCAATAACTTGGAAGTCTCACCATCATCAAGTGAAGCACTCACAATCACCGGTAAGGATTTAGCTTCATCTAGAAATTCATACCTTAGATTTGGTGGAAGAGGCTTAAGCTCTCCACCAAATTCCTTACCTTCTTTGGTCGATTGAGTGGTTTTACCTCAATTTCTTTCTCTCTTGCTGAATACACTCCTCCTCTTCTTCCTCAACTAGCATTTCTTCTTCCAAAGCTTCATCCATTAAGTGAGGAAAACGAAATGCTATCTACATCTTCGGTAAAAGCTCACTTTCGAAAGAGGTTAGTGCATCTTTGCAAACATAATCAAGAGTATCATCACAAGTATCCAAGAAATGACATTCTAGAGCATTTGTAGGGGAGCTAAGAACTTTTTTCAAATGGAATTTAATCTTTCACTACCAACTTTAAGTTCTATAGTCCCTTCTCCACAATCAATTATAGCTCTAACGGTATTCAAGAAAGGTCTACCAAGAATGATAGGAATGTCATGTTCTTCATCCATTTCAAGCACATAGAAATCAACGGGCACATAGAATTCTCCTACCTTAATAGGCACATCTTCTAGAATTCCCTTAGGACATCTAGATGATCTATCGGCTAATCTTAGCTAATGGTAGTAGGAGTCAATTCACCCATGTCTAATCTTTTAAAGAGTGAAAATGGCATCAAAGAATACTTGCTCCTAAATCACACAATGCCCTAGCAACATTCACATCACCGATAGCAATAGGAATTGAAAACGAACCATGATCAAGTGACTTTCTAGGCATGTTATCTTGAATAATAGCACTACAATTAGCATCTAAAGCCACATGATCACTTCAAGAAGACTACGCTTATTAGAAAGAACCTCTTTTAAGAATTTAGCGTAGGAAGGCATTTGAGCAAGTACCTCAACAAATGGAATTGTGACATTGATCTTCCGTAGAATCTCCATGAATCTCTTCCCATTTTCGTCTTGTTTTTGTCTCCTAGCCTTTGGGGAAATGGGACCTTGGGAATATAAGGAGGTGGCTCCTTATAGGTAGGCTCTTCTTCCACTTCTTTTTCCGTAGGCTTTGGAGGTTCCAATGCAGGCATTCTCGGACCCTCCTTGGTCACTTTCTCAACACTTTGGCGAGGGAGTTTCATACCAAAGGGGCACCCGATCTGAGCCATTAATAAACCTAGCCTGCCTGAAACACATGCAACCAGAGCCCCCTAGGTCACCACAACCTATTAACGTATTCTTAAAAATCATTGTACTCGGTTGACAAGCAATCAAGTAGGCTAGCTTATCTAGCTATCTTGTCACACTTGCTTGGCCGTTGTGAGATGTTACATGCACCTCCACTAACAGAATTCCTACGTTCTTGTTGGGCACAATCTAGACAGACTCTCCAAAGGATCCTCCTCTATCAATGATCTTTATCATCTATAACGGAGAGTTAGCTCTGATACCATCTATAACAACCTAGCCAGGGCATCACAGCCTAGGATTTTATCTTTAGAACCATAGTACTCAGGTGACAAAAAATCCGGCAGAATAGCTTGTCTATCTGTCTTATCACTCTGTTTGTTCGATGATATATATAATTAATAAAATGATTTAATAAATAACTAAATAGAATAGAGAAGAGACGAAGAATGAAGACACATCACCTCACCTCCCTCATCTATTTCCAAACCCTAAGTGCTTCTTATCCTCTCTTTATTCTCAAATCTATTCAGCTTATCCTCATCATTTGACATACAACTTTGATTATCAAATTTAACAAATCCAGACAACTCCTACCACTACTCAAGTCAAGAAAAGTTTCAAAAGGAGTAAGTTTTGAGAATTTACATGATTTCATCAATAAGCGTGATTGGGAATGACATTAAGAGCACATCTTATCATTTCAGAGGAAAACCCTAAAGAAGGAGATCGGACTGGGAGAATCTTAGATTAAAGTGGTAAGACAAGCGTTATTGTGAATTTAGTACAAAAGTATGACTCTAGTCATCAATCTTTAGGTGACCATGATTCTTTTTTGGAAGGTCCGAATTAGAGTTTTATGAAGTGTATGGTGTTCTACCCAACGACTGAATATTGTGAAGTTTTATGAATTTTGAATCTTAACGATTGAATATTTATCTGCATTTAAAGTTGATGCAAAACTGCAGAATATTATTTGTGGACAACGCTGCTCATTGTTTTTGAATGCTGATACCTACCGTTTTGAGTGTTCAAAATAACTATAAATTTTTTTAAAATTGTTCTATTTGAAAATATATAACTAGAAAACTAAAGTTCTCATTTTTATCAGATTTGATAATTTTAAAATTAATTTATAAGTACGGTTGGGAACTAACTATGAATTAGGACGGATCAAAAACTTTCAAATATTGATAATTTCAATTTCTGAGGCCCGAATTGAAAATATTTAAGTTCTACCCGAGCCTGATATATGAGGTAGGGTCGGGCCGACCGCAAATTTTTATACCCATTACTATTACTAGGATCGGGTAGGGCTGGGTTTTGCCCTTTTATGAAACCCTTTGAAGCCTTAAGCCCTACATTTTTAAGGGCAGGGTCGGGCCAACCTTAAGGCGGTCCTAAAGCCTTATTAATTTCTTTTTAATTACATAATATTCTTTCTAAATCAACGATTTATAGCATGACTAATCAAATGTTTAAAAATTGATTCAACATACCTAAGGGCTCGTGGGCAGGGCTGGGCTTTGCAGTTACGGCCCGTGTTCGATTATTGACCCTAAGGGTCAGGTTTTTTAGGGTCGACCTTAGGGTAGGATCGAGCTTTGAACTGAGCAGTCTTAGGGCCGGCCTTAAGGCTTTCGATCCCTATGGCTAAATGTTATGGCTAAATTTTATGGCCTATATTAATCTACTCAAAAAGATCTCTGTGATAGTATTTTTTTTTGGAAATATTATGGGAATGAATAATAATTTTTAACGGTTAGCACATGATGATTGTTTGTAAAATTACAAATTGTGATTGTGATTTTACTGTTTAGTGCAATGAGTATGTTATGAACGTACGATGATATTAAGTGAATGAATTGCTTGAGTGCATAGTGTGGGAGTTAAGTAATATGGACTCATTTTGATTAGTTTTCGAACTTCTTTAAATTTGTGACATGTTTTGTTCATCATCTTGTTGTTCTTTTGTCTTTCCATACTCCGTGTTCTCATCATTTTGTTATTAACATTGTCATATTCATTGTATTCCTTCCAAAAATCTGATATCCAAGTGTGTGATGTGATGTAGTGTGTTTTTGTTTGCTGCCTTCCATGGGGCGAAGTATAATGATTTGGTGTGATGTCCTCTATGGGGTGAAGCATGAGGCGTAGTTAGTGTGATGTCATCTATGGGGCGAAGCATGAGGAGTAGTTGGTGTGATGCCCTCCATGGGGTGAAGCATGAGGCGTTGTTGGTGTGATGCCCTCCATAGGGTGAAGCATGAGGCGTTGTTGATGTGATGCCCTCCATAGGGTGAAACATGATGTATATATGTGAAAATTTATGTGCTATATATTTCTTTGACTTGTATTGTGTGACAACCATTTGTGTCAGTTTCATGTTTTATTTTTCAGATTTTGAAAAGTAAGCATGATGGGGAATGAGTGAAAGATACGTTAAGAAAAAGACATGTAAATAATAATATCTTTGAAAACTAAATGTTCTAAATTTTAATATAAATTACTATACTTCTTGTTGAAATTTTTTAATTTAAAAGACTTCAATTTATTATGCCTTGGAGTTTTTGTTAAGTTATTAGATTTTGTTTGGGCATTGTTTGTATTACTCATATTTCGAGTGCATATGGCCGATGTGACACCGTTTAACAGCTTAGGAATTTTTGGTTGTTGCATTTTATAGTATCAGAGCAATAAGTTCTAATCTAGGTGTTTTAAATAGTTATAATTTAACTTTTATCATATTTTTGAAAAAAATGATCTAATCAACAAATGCGCGAGAGTGGGGTGAAATTAACTTTTGTCATGAAATTATGAGTTGTTGTATTGTGGTTTTAATTTGTTTTATCTTGTTTTGTTGATGCTTGTGATATTTTGTATCAGTGTTGCATGCGATATTATGTACAAAGCCAAAAGATGATGGATAACAACAATATTAAAGAAAATCAAGTTCTTCGTGCACTTTTTGCTGCTGTGCAAAATGCCCAAGCAAATGCTGGTCCTCGCGACAGAATGGGTGAGTTTATGAAATTGCAATCGAAGATCTTTGAAGGATCCATCAACCCAGTGGAGACAGATAGCTGGCTGAAGCATTTGGAGAAGAATTTTGATATCCTAAATTGCACATATAAGAAAAAAGTCAAATATGTTGTATTTAAGATGGACGGGAAACAAATGAGGTGATAAGGTTAATAATCTTTTCTAAATACTTCATCTCCATCAATAATGTTTGTAAGTTATGTAGCTGAACACATAGTGAAAATATCGTATGCTTCAAATCAGCCGACACTAAATCTCCTATGCATTGATCTAAGATCAATATCCATCCTTGAAACAGTCAGTATCTGCCTTGCATGACTTTAACTAATCCTTTGACCACTCATGCTCGGTTGATAAAAATTGTTCATTAACCAGCCATGCTCGGTTGATAAACCTGGCTATGACCTCTTTATTGAAAGTATAGTTATTTAAAATTCTCTCATTATATGTTCTTAAGAAAATATAGTTGTCAAGCTCCTTACGAATTTTGTCCGATATATTTGCTTACTATTCATTTGTAACGCCTCCGCCAACCGTTCTTTTTTCTTCTCTAGTTATAATACTTTGACTGAATGTGTCTCTTACACTTGAATCTCATGTAATTATATTATATGATCGGCCTAGAAAAGCAGCACTCATAAATATCAAAGGTTACTTCTATAAGAGCACTCTCCACCATACTCTTTTTGAGCATAGAAATCTACATGAATGATAGTAAAAAACCATGCACTCCCACCATGAATTTTGCATGGTATTTTTACCATCATTTGAACCATCACATGGTAAACTTCAAAAAAATATTCTCATGAGAGGAATTTAAGAGTTTACCATGAGTTATGGGACCCATGTCCAATCCACCAAAACTCAACATTGGCAATAATTTTACCAATAATTAAATTTTAATGCATTAATATTTGAAAATCTAGATAATTTAATTAAAAAATATTAAAACATATTACTTAATTTTTATTGTCAATAAATAGAAATCCATAACTCTACTTTCTATACAAATCTCAAAACCAAAAAATCTCTACGCATCAACCTCTTATTTTATTTACTTACAAAATGAACCCTAGCAATGAAGAAGTTAAGACTAATATTTTTGAGCCATTTTCGAAAAACCTATTTTCATCTCCAATGCATCATGATCTTGTGCAACAAATGCAACTTCGACAACCATTAAGAAAACCAGTGATAAACATAGAAGTTCATAGTGATAAGTCTAAGCTGAGCTCATCTCCTATTCATATTTTACACTTGTATTAATTATGTGCGCCAGTAGCATTCACGTTATTGTTTTCTGTCGTTTACTTGTTTAAACTCACACAACCCCAGTTTTAGTTGTAGATAAAGACTACTTCTCACCGTTCCCTGTGGATTCGACCCCAGCTTGCCAATACTATACTAGTAGGAGAGTCGGGACAAATTTGCAGCACTCAACGACGTGCTCGTCAAACATGAACAGAAAATTTTAAGATTAAATCTTTCGAAATGGCACACTTCACACTAAACTTTTCACGTTTGATACTTTTTAAGGGAAACTACGAAAACTGGTTACGAATTATCATTTTCTAATTGGAGATTCAGACTATTCAAGTTTCCAACAGAGGTACTAAACTACCTTTTCTTTTCAAACTAGGAATTTAAACTACTAGATATTTCAAAAGAGGTAACGTTAAACATTTTTTCGAATTTATAACTGAACTATCAAGAGTTGAGTTTTAGAGAAACATATAAATATTGTGAGACATAAGGACGTAATTTTAGCCATTATTTGATTAATTCGACGGTTGAGATTAAAGTTGGTTTTTAATTAATTGGTTGGTTGGATTTGCAAAAAACACGGGCGATCGGAACCGTTGGATTTATAAAAATCAACGGCAGTGATCATGTTCTTCCGTCTCACTAAAAGATGCATGTCCTCCAAAAACCATTCACTAACTATCAATTTCCAAATTTTATAAAAATTTGAAGTTATGCAAGACCCGACAGCAATTTTTCGGGTCGGTTACAGAAGCGATTCGAAACGGTTCGGCTACAGAAGCGATTCGAAACGGGTCGAATCGAAGCTTAACACTCCCTGTAGCATATCTGCAGAGCTATAAACCCTAATTTGTCTCCAAGAGTCGGAATCTATGGTAGCGAGAAATGCTCTGTT
Organism: Sedum album; assembly: GCA_006409495.1. Lineage (NCBI taxonomy): Eukaryota > Viridiplantae > Streptophyta > Magnoliopsida > Saxifragales > Crassulaceae > Sedum > Sedum album. The sequence continues at coordinate 45,267 of QZGG01000291.1, forward strand.
GAAGTATCTGCGCGTCAGTGTCCATTTATCATCTCAAAAAGCTACGCCGTTTAGTGCCTTAACACGACGCTGCTTCTCCGATGAGGTCCGTGGATCATTTCTTGATAAATCTGAGGTCACTGATCGCGTTCTTAATGTCGTCAAGAATTTCCAGAAGCTCGATCCTTCGAAGGTAATGATTAATTCATTCGGAGTTATTTACAAGTGCCTTAAGAGTTGCATTATTTGATTTGATCTTGTTGTGTTTAAGGTAACGCCGGAATCCCATTTTCAGAAGGATCTCGGGTTGGATAGCTTATATGCAGTGTTTTTTCATATAGCTGTGTAGCCAATGATATTAGTTAGCATCTGTAACTCTTTGGAGCGTCAAAGTGACATCTGTAACCCTTAAAAGTCTTCGTATTTGGGGAAGGTATATTCTCGGAACTGTCTGGTGTAATGTTATTTGGTGCCCTCATGGAAAACAAGGGCACAAGGGTGCAAAGACATTGAGGCCTGAGGGGGAGATATGTTTTTCAACTTTGCAAATTATGGTTTGATAAAATTTATTTGAGGATACAAAAAAATTGAAAATCAATAACCAAAATTATATGTATTTTTCAACATAAACTCTGTGCTGCAACTGTTTACATATGTAAGAATTGTATCAGGAGTGGAGATGTAGGTTATCTTGCCAGATCCTGGCAGCTTATACCAGAGACTGACTGATAGCTATGCGGAGGGAAGAGAAGTTGCTGTTTAAAAATCTTTGATCTTTCTTCGCAGCTCATTTAGCTCTTTTTCGACTTCAGCATCTTGAAATGGGAATGGCTTATTGGATGCTACAGTAGTTCTTCCTGGTGGTAGCTCTCCTTTCTGTCCAATTATTGTCAGAGGCCAGTGTTAGGATATATATTATGAATGAGAATTTCGGAGGATATGTGACAACTGATTAACATGTTGAAAAGGTTCGGTGAGCTAAATACAGGGAAAGTATCCACCTTTGAGCTACCAGACAGTTCTCTCTTTAGACTTGCCAGATCATCATCCACTGAAGATGTTTCTAGCATAGCAAACTGTGAGGTAAGAAAGAGGGTCAGCATATTTTTTGAGGGTATCGGAGAAGTTCAACTAAGCAATATAAAACGAGTTCACCATGAGCATCAAGAATAAGTGCAAGGACTATGGATAAATTCTAAAACCAGATGGACCATCATCTACTCTTTAGTATGTGAAAATAAATATAATGGTTTCAGAAAATTTCATTACCTTTCCTTCCAATTCATCCGAAGTTAGCTGATTCAATGCTTCCGCTTGAGACTCCATGGCCATTACTATCAGCAAAAAGAAGCAAACAGAAGAAATTAATCGAGTTTCTCAAATACTTTTTTTGATGTTGATGAGTATATGTTAACAAATCTGATGTTATACAAAATAAATTGCGATGGAAATTATCCTACCAAAAGTAACAACCATTTGTTCCACAAAAAGAGAGCAGCAACTAACCTTACAACTTCAAATGTTTTGCAATAATCTAGAGTGCCTTAAAGACATGAGTGACCGACATAATCTTCTTAAACAGATTAGTTAACTAGACAGGATTGAAGTAAACTAACCTTTTTCCTCCATTTTTTCAAAAGCCGAGAGAGCACTGCTTGTATTTACATTCCCTAGCATTTCACTCACTTTCGTAGCCGTCCTGTTTAAATAGTAAAGGATCAATAAAAACATGTGTAAACCACTACAAATATGGCAAGCAAAAAGATGACATGTACACAATTATGTTTTAAAGAGGAAAATGGAGACGGACTTAGCAGACTGCGCTCGTGCTTTTAACGTATCCTTCTTTGATTTAGCTTCTTGAATCTTGCTCTCCAAAAGCTGGGAAAAATACAGGCACAAATATTTTATGAAGCAGACAATATGTTTTAATTTCTCCTAATTTGATTGAAATCTCAAAAATAATACAAATTTAAAATATGCACATACAGTTACCAAATAATTATGAGTAATGACAATGCAATTAAAATGGAAATGTAAAGCGAAAGTCACTAACTCGGGTGTTGGCAACAAGGTTTTCAACAACGCCCTTCTGTTGATCAAGTTGGGTCTTCAAAGCAGTAGCATTGTCCTGCATATACGTTATCAACAGCTGGTTATTGGAAAACATAGCTCCTTACCGAATTCCTAAATCATTCATAATAAACCTAGGAAGTGGAATCCTTCCCCAAGCTATGCAGTAACACCATACAGAAGATTCTTCACAGAACTCAGGACAAATAACCACAGTTTTACATTTGTATTATTTGAGATACATGTGGAATAGCATTTTATAGTCAAACAATATGCAATGATCTCAGTCTCACCGCATAAGATTTACGCCGTTTCAATGCTTCACGAGCTAGCTCCTCCTCTCCTTTTCCAAGGGCTAGTTGGGCTCTTTTGTACCTGATGTCAGCATAATGCATGAACTTTACTAAGATTCACCAGTGTAGCGTAACTAAAAAACTAGGCTGACTCAACTCACCAATCCTCCGAAGCTTGCTGTGCAGCTTTGTATCTGTTCTCCAATTGCTTCTGCGATGCCAAAACCTTCACGAAAGACAATAAATAACATCTTTGAACAATCCATTCCATTGCCGAAATAGTGAATAAAGCTGAATTTAAAATGCCACACCTGCGCTGTAGCCTGCCGCATCTTTATCAAGTCATCATTCATTTCTAAAACAGTTTGTTCTAAAATCTTCTCTGGATCTTCAAATGTACTCAACAGTGCATTAGCATAAGACTATGCTGACAATAGAAGCTCAGTTATTTAAACAATACGGATTAAAAATTAACATGATGCAGTCTGACAAAAAAGGAATCACAGCTACCTTTACAACCCTGGCAAACCGATCAAACAGATTCATCTGAGTACCAAGTGCACCACCACCACTACACCTGGTTCTTCTGGGTCTATTCACAATTTTCAGCGCTGTAAATTTATGACTATCAAGCATCAGACACGATAGATAAACTGCATCACTTGGCAACACACCTAAAACACACACTTTTATTGAGAAAAATCTAAACTTTCGTGTGCCCACATATTGAAAAAATCATCATCATTTAAATATAATACTAATCCTAAATAAGCGGCATAAACTAGCCACTCCCAAGTGCCAAACCCTAGCTTTATTAACAAAAACCCAATTAGAACAACAATCTTGAAATTCAAAAAGTACCCAGTTCAATTCAAAGCATGAATTGCAATAAATTCAATCAAATATACCTCCATAGCTCAAGAAAGAGGACTTGAGTGGGGAGGCCCTAACCACGACTGGACAAGAAGAAGTGGTGGCTTGTCTCGAAGCGGAGACGATGCTTCCTAACCCGGCTAGCGGCGGTGCTTGTAAAGCCATTATCTAACAACTGCCGGTAGCCTTATGCTTGGAAATATCGTTGTCGGAGTTTCGATTTAGTTTGTGGTGGTGAGGAGAGGAGCAGACTCGATGAAGCTTGATTTATTTTATTTTTCATTTAAGATTTTAGATAAGAGAAAATACAATAGAAAATCAGTAATTCTTGGATTATTTTTTATTGTTATAAAATAAAAAAATTATTTCATAAATCAAATTTAGAAGGTGGGTGGAGATCTGATCCGCCAATCGAGTATTTTGACTAAATAAAAATAGGGTTAATTACGAAAAATCACCCTTATAATAGTTGGGTTCAAACTTTACCCTTCACTACACTTAGAATTCTAGTAATGTGCAACAAAAACTATTAATTGCGAATCAAAATTATGTAATTTTGACTGAATGTTCGGTCAAACTACATAAGGTTATAGTATAACTCATCAAAACAACATCATTTTGTTACTCGCAACATAGAATCTGTGAAGCACGGGATCCAGATCCAACTACACTAGACCCTATTTTGTTCTACTATACTAGTGTTTTTAAAATATGAAATCAAAATCTATACACGCATTCACTCTCAAACATTCATGTGTAGCTGTTAATAGATGTGAGCAATTAATTTTAATTGGTTTACATTTTGATGTCCATTATTTGTAATTTGATTTGAAAACATTTATTTTATACATAGTAACTTTTGTCGAAACAATTGGATCAGGTCGGTACGGAAGGGTTTGGGTTAGTTATTTATTTTTCGAGTCGAGTTCAGATTTTAAAAAGTGACCCGATGCTATTTGAGTGTATTCACCTTGTTATTCGTACATGTCAATTCTTTAATATTTATTGTTTACTTTTGGATAACTTTAATTTTGGAAAATTATTAAATGTTTCATTTTGAAATATTTTCTTTGTTTTTCTACATTTTTGGTATTTTTTTAGTTTTATATTAATATTCTAATAATAACTAAAATAATACTTTATTAATATCTTTAACACGGTTAGGTTAGAGTGGTTCGAAAGTTAAGAAACCATTTATATGAGTGTTTTTTGATGTTTTTCGGTTCATCATGGCGAAAATACTATATAGGAAAGAGAAGAGTTCAGGTGAAAAGTAACTACTAGATATAAAATAAAAAGAAATGTGAACCATCTAATTCAAATAATTGGACGTCTAAGATATAGGGTCAATTTCTAAATATAGAATTTATTTAATCACTAAAAATTATAAAAACAAAAGAAGAAGGGTAAATTAGTTTGATGTCGGTCTAAGACTTATTGCACGCCTCCTGTCCAACGAGCAGCGCATTGAGAGTTACCGAGCAACAGAATTAAGTACTAACAATCATTCTGCTAATGCTGTTCGATTTGGTGGACGTTTATCACGACCTACCCGCTTCAAACAACGTGCGGATGGTTCTATTGAAAGATATAAGGCGAGGCTTGTTGCATAAGGTTTCAAACAAAGGTACAGTTTGTATTACGATGATACTTTTAGTTCGCTAGTTGAACCCGTTACTATCGACAACTTCTTTCTCTAGAATTTAGCAATCGATGGACTATTCGACAACTATATTTCCAAAATACTTTCTTAAATGGTGTTCTCAAAGAAGAATTATATATGCGACAACCACCCAGTTTTGAAGACCCTAAACACCCCACTCACTTTTGTCGCCTTGTTAAAGCCTTATATGACTTAAAACAAGCTCCAAGGGCTTGGCATCATCGACTTGGGTCTGCACTAAACTCCCTTGGCTTTCGTTCTTCCACTGTGAATTTGTTTTTATTTATCCTCACCACTAATAAGGTAACCATATACCTCCTCACCTACGTTAATGATATTATAGTAATAAGTTCTTCAACTACAGTCATTGATGACCTAGTCAGAAATCAAAACAAGGAATTCATCATTAAAGATCTGGGCAAAATCTTCATTACTTCTTGGGGATTGAGGTCCAAATTTAGAATAATGAAATTTCTCTCGCTCAATGCAAGTATGGATTGAAGGCCTGCTAAAAGAACTGGGTACTCAATATGAACCTCCTCCTACGTTATGGTGCGATAACATTGGTGCAACCTATTTATCCTCCAATTCAATTTTTCATGCTCGAACAAGACACGTCAAATTGACTACCACTTCGCACAAAAGCTACTACAAGTTCGGTTCATTCCATCTAAGCATCAACTTACATATATCTTTATCAAACCTTTACCCTTACCTTTATTCCTACACTGCAAGTGCAATCTCAGCATGTTGCCTATGGTTGAGATTGAGGGAGGGTGATAAATATAGAATAAATATAGGTTAGATGAATCTCATCCATTCTATTGGTCAATCACATTTAAAACAAGGGTAAATTCCAGAAAACCACCCATGTAATAGGGATAATTACAGAAAACCACCCCTATAATACGTATTTACAGAAAATCACCTCTATAAATAGCTCCGTTAGCATTTCACCACCTCCCGTTACTATTCCGTTAGATAAATTATTAAAAAAATTAAACATATTATATTAATTTTAAATAAATTTATTTTTTAAAAATAAAATAAAATAAATTTCAGTATATTTAATTAAAATTCACAGTATTTAATTTAAGAATCATTTATGTATATTTAATAAGAAAATTTAAGAATCATTTAATTTAAGAATCATTTATGCAACATAATATAAGATCTATTCAAACATGTAATCGCTATCAAGAAAAAATATGTAATCCCTATCAAAAAACATGTAATCGTATATTAATTATTTTAATATTATATACTCTATTGACTTTTAATTTTAATCCCTAAACCCTAAAATTATATTTCACGAAATATATTACATTATTTCATGAATTAATGATATTAAATATTATTTCAGGATATAAAAAATTTAAAGTCCATGAACCATAATACACTATTTTATGAACCAAAATATTTATATAATATGATTTATGAAATAATACACTAATTTGATGAAACATAATATAATTTCATAAACCATATGATTTGAATATTTTGATTTAAGAAATAACACATTAATTACATCATTTCATGAACTAATGATGAATATAATTTTAATATTAATAATTTCATAAGTATAATATTTGATTTTTTTCTTCTAAGTATAATGTTATTATTTAAATTAAAAGTATAATACTTGAAGGTTTTCAATTTTTTATAATTTTTTCTTATTAAATATACATAATGATTCTTAATTAAATACTGTGAATTTTAATTAAATATACTGAAATTTATTTTATTTTGTTTTATTTTTAAAAATAAAATTATTTAAAATTATTATAATATGTTTAATTTTTTTAATAATTTATCTAACGGAATAGTAACGAGGTGGTGAAATGCTAACGGAGCTATTTATAGAGGTGGTTTTCTGTAAATACGTATTATAGGGGTGGTTTTCTGTAATTACCTCTATTATAGGGGTGGTTTTTAGGAATTTACCCATAAAACAATGTTTTCTGTACCTAGTATTAAATTGTTATTAGTGAAACATGTATGTATAAATACAGTCAGTTGAAAACGATGATAATCAGTCAAATTGATTCAACTTCTTTTTATTCTTCCCTGCAATCTGTTTACTTTCGTTTAATAGCGGGGTCTGTCTTACCATGTTTCTATCACTACAAGTAACAAGCCAGTTAGTGTAAAGTGTGATTAGTGGTTATTAGTACTAATCAACGAAATTAGGGTTATGCCTTCTCTTACTGATGGTCTATTTTCATACACTACTAATTCCAAACGTACTTTATTAATAATATTTACTCGGATAAGAATATGTTGCTCATCAAAATAATCCGTACATTAATGATTTGGAGGTGGTTCGATTCAAAATACAAATGTAATTTTACATCCACTCAAAAAGTAATTTTATGGCGAATGACAATAAGTTTGCCCTAATTAGAACGTCTACGTAAGCAGTGCACTTATATAATCCATGCATTTTCGCATATTGTATGTTGACCCACTACAGTTTATATCTCTAATCACATAATTGCAGATTCCCAACAACAGTTATGACACAGCTTTATCTCTTTGTCTATTTTTCAGGTGCTTTGCAGTGTGTGGTGAATGGACACGCCTAGACAACGACACACTCACAGTTAGTATGACAACCTTATGATTCAACCCAAATTATACTGAGTTAAATTAGGTGGTGTTAATTAGGCGGAAATTGACCTCAAAACATTCTTGAGTTTGATTTATTTTGGTGAGCAATGAGCATTTCATAATTAATAAGTCATAATGTAACATTTTTAATTGGGTTAGCAAGTAATATGTTGTGATCAAAGAAATTAAGGATAAGCTTAACCTAACTAATGTTTTGTAATTTTATGCTAATCGTTCTTTAATTAGGGTTCACGTAGAGCTGGAGAGTATTAGTGGTTGAAGACTATTAGTGGTTGAGCTGAAGTTCACCTTAAAGACATTAAGGGGTCTTGTTCTCTTGTATCACCATTTCGTGAATTTTCTCCTTAGTCTGCTCTATTCCAATGTACTGTAAAACTGCTTTAATTGTACTAAACTTCTTTGGCCGAAAGATCCATTACCTGTCTCGCAACTTCATTCGTGAGCCTCATCATGACCCCAGTCAATGCCAGTTTTTGCTTATGCTTCTTGACAGATGCATCGACATTCAAAGGCCACTCTTCAATTACAGCGACATATCATTTTTCTTTCACAATGATTAGCATCATTCTATATATCCATATTAGATAATCAGATAAGCCATCAAATGACCTTAATCTACCTATATCACTCATTATAAAGTATTGCAGAATTACTGAATAATACACAGGTACAAATAACATTACAAATACAATTTCAAGCAAGGATTACTAATTAGAGTCTTCCTACAATCAAGAAGAGTTCTAATCTCGCTATGATACCACGACGTAATTCAGATTTAGACCTATAGAACAATCCTTAGGTCCTACTTAAGCTAGTTCAGATTTTTTGCAACACAAGAACTCAAATCTTGAACTTCAAATTTAATAGTCCTTTAAATAGAAAACTTAAACTAATTGCAAAGCAATATTTTACGAGAAAACCGGTGAAGCATCAACGGAAAAACTCAAACCCCATCGCTGGGAGGCTCATCCGAAAACGTTCACTTGTATGCCTAAACCAACCTGAATACAAATAAATCCAATTAAGCAAGCACAACATAACAAATCAACTCAAGAACAATTTTAATATCAATAGAAAAAGGAAGCTTCTTTCAATCGGAGGTGATGCAAGTAGTCAATGGCAAGTCGGAATCCAGAGCACAATCTGCCAATCCGCAACAAATCAATCACCAGCGCCTTCAATTGGAACACCACATCTTCCTACAACACTTGTAAAGACTTTGCATCGAAGTAGACAAACTTAGCTTTGGAAATCAAAATCCGAATCGAAGAACTTTCTAAACTGTTTTCTGCTCGGAGAAGAAGTGCTGAAAACCCTTTTTATACCGTCCAAAAATACAATCGTTGCAACGCAAGACTCTCCTCTGCGAAATGACGTCACGCCTCACTCAGTTACCCTAGGGTAAGTTATCTTCAAATGAAACGCGCTATACAATCTGAAACTGCCCCGTTCCATGCTACGTCCAACAACTTAAGGATTTTATTAACCTTTACACCCAAAACTCACCTGCACATCAAGTTCACACAATTGATCATAGGTTTACAACACCAAAAATCTAACAAGAATAACTAAACTAAAAACTGTTTGTTATTTCTTTGTGTATTGTCAGGGGCACATTATCATGATGAAGGGTGAAGCTCATACGTTAGAACTTTAGTCGATTTATGAAAACACCCACAGAATGGATTTCACGAACATGTCGTCCTGCTTGTTCATGAAGACGACGTTCCTATCAATGGATTCCATCAACCGGCCAATCATTTTCCTATTGTTATGGAAGAGGATGAAGGAGAATTATTTGTCATGGATAAAGGTATTGATCAAGTGAAAGTACTAGACAGAGAGTGGACGGAGGTGGAGAATGGGCTTGTTGGAAGGAAATGTGAGAGAAGCGGCCGAAGAGGATGATGGAGGTGAGCAAGTGAATAGAGGAGAAGTTGATGGAGTACAAGTTGACGGAGGAGAAGTTGACGGAGGAGAAGTTGACGGAGGAGAAGTTGATGGAGGAGGAGTTGAGGAGTCGCGTGGAGACCTGGGAGCAGAAGGGGAACTGATGGTAGGCAATGTAGTTGAACTGGCCGAAGTGGGAGAAGTGGATGATGGAATGCTTGAAATTGGAGGGGGGAGACTAGACTGAGATCAAACTTTTGGAGATGAACCATCATGCACAACATATTCAGTTCTAGCCTCCTTCTGTTCTACTTTCGGTTCAAGCTATACTTTGGAAGAAGTTCAAAAAATGGATATGGGAATTTTTTAGATATTCACTATTAATCGCATTGATACTTTCAGTGGTGTTTGGTATCAGATCCTCAGATAACCAAAATGACGTTTCTTCGCTTGCCATCCTGAACACAACCTTCTATTATTTAGGGTTATTAGTGAGACAGCGGTCTCATTCGGTTCTAGCTCCAATTTCATTTCCTGTTTGACGACTAATTTGAATGATTAAGTCATGAAGGTCTATCAACGAATGAGGATCTCAGTATCGTTTGAAGGTGTGTGATTCTCTTTGTTCAGACCCACTTCTGATCTGCCGGCTCCAACCATATCACGTAACAATGTTGCTTCATGGTCGATTGAAATCGATAAATTGTATAGATTGCATCATCGTGAAATGATCATTTTGTTGAGGATGGTTAAAAAGGGAAGACTGAATTTCGACATTCGAATATTTGGACAAGATGAAGTACATGGCACGCATTACTCGGTGCACATAACCTTAGCTAACAAAAAATAAAATCCCTACCCTGTTCAAAAGAAAAGGTATGTCAATCATTTGTCATCTCCCTTTCACTATAAGGTATATTGAGTCTTAATGTAAGTTTTTCGTCTGATCTTTTATGCATTTGTGTTTAGACGTAGATAGACGTTAAAGTTTATCGGTCCATACATTCTTCGATGTTTGGGGGCAGTACCCTTAAGTGATTCCATGGGGACAATGAGACGATAAGTTTATCGGTTCATGCATTCTTCGATGTTAAGGGTACTGCCCAAATTTGCTTGTTTGCTGGTCTGATTTTTTAGTTCATTCAAATTGTGTTTTTTGTGGTACTTAGGTTGGGTTGGATTTATCTATGTCCAAGTCAAAGTGAATTCATCTAACTATTGTGTGATTGTGTGATTGTGTGTGTCCATCAAAATATCTAATCAAGCTTTAAGTTTGTCAATCTCTTCGCCACGTCATCCAACAATCAATTATAGTCAAAGTCAATTCTATGACATTCTAAGCAAATAAAAGTTAAATGCATTGAAACAAATATTTAAATTACAAGCAGTGTAAAATTGGTTAACAATCCTATTTAAAATATACCATGCATTAATGAACATGCTTTAATACACGTTGAAAAAAACGATCTCCCAAAAATTAATCTAACATAAAAGGCTCATCCAAGTTAAATGAAAAGTTATATCAATCGAAAATATCATAAAAATCTATGAGATTGTTGGCGATGAAGAACCAAACATTACAACTTATTTTCGTCCTTGTACTCGTATGTGTTGCTTTTGTTTACACTTCCGGTAAATAAATTATCTTAATATACAATACATTATACTTGAAATGATTTTCTGCTTTCCATCTATATCATAAAAAATTCAAGTGCAGTCTTATTATATGAATGTTAAATTATAATAATAGGATCAGCCGAGCTAAAATGTAAATATCATCTTTAAATTAATCTATGCGGAAAAGATAAATTTTTACCATAAGAGGAACTCATGCTTTGCATGATAAACCTCTTGAGGTTCTTTAAACCAATGACATGTTTTTATAGAGAATCGAACTCACAGGACTTCAATGGACGTTTCCAATCTGCGTTCACTTAAATTACAAAATATTATAGCATGAGTACAAAAAAAAGTCGGCCAAAAATCACACGACATATCCAGCGGGAAAGATAATCTGGCGATGTATATATATGTCGTATGATTTAGACTGACATTTTATACTCATTCTTTAATACTGGCGATCGAAATTAGTATATTTGATACAATCAATAGTCCTATTTGAAAGTATTATTATGTCAGACTCTATTCTCGTATTTGGCTATAATTTTAGGATCAATTTATCGTCCAAATGAAGGTATCGCCAATGTTAAGTTATGCAAAATAGACGAAGATTGTTTATGAAAAATGAAGGTATCGCCAATTTATCGTATTTGGCTATATTGTTCTGACGCAAAATGTTTGAAAAATGAGGATGTCAGTGTTTTTATTGTTACCCAAGACCTCCCCCAAGTTATTATAATCCTTAAAATCTAAGCAAGCTCCATATAATAATATGGATATCAAATGTGAAAATAAAATAGTAGAAATGGAAGATGATTTATAAACTACTACCTTATTTTATTAATTTGTAGTTTTTTTCTCGAAATAGGTGCAAAATAAACGATGACATCATGTTCTGTAAAATTGTGTTTTCTTGTAAAACGTAACCGTTTTAACTAACAAGCTGATAATAGCTCAATCAACCTCCGACGTACAAAACTGTTTACGCCACAGATAAGTACGTTTAAGTATTGTTATCGAACTCGACTATTAACTATGCGAAAGTGAATTTTTTTGAAAAATACTTTTTAAAATTTAAATTTCTTTCATTTGAAATATTTTTTCATTTTTCTGTTTTTTGGTATATTTAAAAAATTATATTCAAATAATTAATTATTATTTCAACATGAAAGTTATTATTTTATAAATTTTTAACACCTTTAAATTATAGTGTATCTGAAAGTTAACGACACCATTTTACATGTTTATTTACCCTTTGATACTAATCATTAATCTCAAATAATAACATTTACCATTTAATTTAATTGTTTATATTCGTTAATTAGGAAGAAGTTCTAGGAGGACATCAAACTTTATGTACGACGGTGAGACATAATCTCCATCGTTGATTACTAATAATCTAACGGATGAGATTTAATCAAAAAATAACCGTCAAATCCAACCGCCCGTGTTTTTTGCAAATCCAACCGCCCGTGTTTTTTGCAAATCCGCCTATTTAATTAAAAACCAACTTTAATCTCGACCATTAGATTAATCAAATCAACGGCTGAGAATATGTCCTTCCGTCTTACAATAATTATTTGTCCTCCTTGATCCTAACTCTCGTTAATTATTATAAATTTAATATATATTTTGTATGATTTTTTGAAAACAATTTAATTTAAATTTGTTTAAAAATATCTACAATCTATAAAGGTATGTTTTACTTGAGAATAAAAAATAAAACAAAATATTTTGACAGGTCTAGTCTACTTGGCTCGACCCTTCAAATTTTCATAATTTTTAAATACATAAAATTATGGTATTTAATAACAAAGAACATATTTTTAGTTATCAAAAATAAATCAATGATTGGAGACAAATGAACGGGAACGACGGTTTTGACAGCCACATGGACACTGGATAACAATATTATCGTAACCTGTCTTAGCGGGTCTTAATGAATACCCCTTATTATGCGGGATTGAGATGCAATGCAGCGTACAACACTTTACAGTCAAAAGTTCAATGACGTCGTTTTGAGTTAATGAGATCAAAACTACGTAGTTTTATAAATGACTCAACAATTTTAAATTTGAGTTTTAGTAAAACAGCGTCGTTTTGATATATTTCAGACCAAAACTACGTCGTTTTACGAGTAAATTTTGAAATTTGAATTTTAAATAAACTCTGCCATTTGCCGTAGGCCGTATGGGATCCGAATCCTTATTATGCGTGCTAATCGGTAATTAACGGGTTGCATCTATCCGTTTAGCTAAATGGATAGTTTTGGACGAATGTTTTAATGGGCAGCTATCGGGCGGGTTACGGGTAATGGGCTATATTTTTGACGGCTCTACTTTCATATGTGTAGTTAAGCTAGTTTTAACAAGCGATTGTTAGAGGACATTTGCTACTTTATTGTATCTAATGCACGTTGTTGTTCAACTAAATTCCAGTTAACTAGATGTGCATTTGTCGTAATTGATATCAGTTTGTAAGTTCTTTCTAATTAAATACCATAATGCAATTATGTGAATTGTTCTTATTTCGATAAAATAAAGTTTACATGAAGTCCTAACTTTATTGGGGTATAATGGAATTCATGAAAGTGTTTCTTTAACGGCCAATGATGTAGCGTATTAAACCCGCTTTGGACATAAATATCTTTAATATCCGAATTTCAACTATTTTGGATTTAGTAATGAGTGAGATTATTTTGGCCAGTTTATTAGAATTACCAAAATGCCTCCACAATTTAATTCAAAGACAAAGTTTAAGGGTTCATTTGTAAAACTGTTGTTCGATACACCCTGATTTTCGATGCACCAAGCAACACTCTTCTTCCGCTATTCAACGTTGTCATCGAAAAAATATTTCAAATTCTTACAATGTATATATTTTCATATTGTTACTTTAGCTTTTGTTGTGCTTGTGAATAACAATTTTGAATGGCATTTGTTATATGATTATGTCCATGTTCATATAGATATCCAATTATGCTTCAATTTTTCTCTTTCTCTTATCTACAAACAGCAGCTACGTCATCTAAGAATAAGTTGTAATCAAAGTCAATTCTTTGGCATTTATAATTGATAAATGTTAAATGCGTTTATATAGGAAAATTTTCAAGGAGGACATGTTATTTTAATTTTTAACTTTCCAATAAATATCATTGCATTAAAATGAACAGACTTTAATACACAGAGAAAACGTTCGCCCAAAAATTAATGTAATCTACAAGACTCATATAGACATCCAAGTTCAAAGTGAAATTATATCTATCAAAAATACCATAAAATCTATGAGATTGTTGCGATGAAGAACCTAACATCACAACTTATTTTTGTCCTTAAACTTGTATGTGTTGCTTCTGTTTACGCTTCCGATAAGTAAATTATCTAACTATACAAGACTACTTGATATGATTTTCCTTTTCTTAATCTGTATCATAAAAATTCAACAATAGTCTTATTATAACTGTTGATGACGAGCTTGACCCTTCTGGAAAACTTTGTGTGCCGACTTCGATGTTGACTATACCATCTGATCATTGTTTGGAAACACAAACAAAAGTGGCTGTGAGTCGAAAGAGAATGCAATATGTGAAGGATTCAAAGGATCAAGTTATGTATTTTCATCTACGGGTTTGATTGAAACATCTAGTTATTGTTGGAAATTTTATTAATTTCATGTGTGTGAAGAAAGTGAGTTTGTCTCATTTTGAGAGCCAATTTCGGTGTCGTGTGTACATCGAATCGAATAGTTCAAGTCTTGATAAAATTCCTTGCAAGGTGTACTAATTGATAGCTTAATCGATTGAAAAGTCTGTAGATTACAAAGTAGGGTTTGTGCTTATATAGCACTTACACAAAAAGACTAAAATACCCTTATTCAATTATTCTATTACGCTAATATCCCCCTCAAACTCACGATGCTAGAGCAATAAGCATTGAGAGTTTGTCAGTCAAGAAACGGAAGCGCGTCGTGGAATGAGCCTTCGTGAACAAATCTGCAATCTGAAGAGAAGAGGGAATAAAAGGCAAAGCAATCGTGCCAAGCTGTAAATGGTGACGAGTGAGATGACAGTCAATCTCAATGTGTTTGGTCCTCTCATGAAAGACTGAGTTACGAGCAATTTGGATGGCACTCTGATTGTCACAGTATAGTGGTGTCGGATGATGAAGAGTGACACCCAGATCAGTAAGTAACCGACGTAACCATACAATCTCACATGTAGTCGTTGCCATAGCACGATACTCAGCCTCGGTAGAAGAGCGAGAAATTACATCGTGCTTCTTACTCTTCCAAGAGATGAGAGAATCTCCAAGGAAAATACAAAATCCAGTAGTAGACTTACGATCGGTAGGGTAAGCGGGCAGTTCCAGCGAATAAGATGATGGAAACAAAAGACTCTGAAACTGAGTACCGCAAAGATACCTGAGAATACGCAAAACAACAGCCCAATGAACTGTGGTAGGAGCAGTAACAAACTGACTGACAACGTGAACCGCATGTGCAATATCAGGACGAGTAACTGTAAGGTAAACAAGGCTCCCAACCACTGTTCGATACAAACTTGGATCAGGTAGGGGAGATCCATCAGAAGGAGAGTAACGAGCATTGGTCTCTAGTGGAGTGTCAACAGTCCTGTTGTCAGTGAGACGAGCACGCTCAAACAGATCTGTAATATACTTCGACTGAGAGAGAAGATAACCCTTCGGAGAGAATGCCACTTCTATACCCAAAAAATAACGTAACAAACCCAGATCTTTCATAGCAAAAC
The DNA here is from genome assembly GCA_006409495.1 of Sedum album. Lineage (NCBI taxonomy): Eukaryota > Viridiplantae > Streptophyta > Magnoliopsida > Saxifragales > Crassulaceae > Sedum > Sedum album. Next base: position 61,054 of record QZGG01000291.1, read on the forward strand.
ACCGAGCCAAGTCTGACTTCAATGAGTCAATTCCATCATAATCATCACCGGTAATAATCATATCATCAACATACAAGGATAGAAGTATACGGCCTGCACCTGTTCGCTTAATAAATAAAGCAGAATCATGCTGACTGGGAATAAAACCAAGAGAGGTAATCACTGTGGAGAACTTCTCAAACCATGCTCGGGGAGCTTGTTTAAGACCATAAAGAGCTTTTCGCAGCTTGCACACATGACCGGGCCGACAGTCAACACCAGGAGGGGGTTTCATATAGACCTCTTCTTGAAGGTCACCATACAGAAAGGCATTCTTAACATCCATCTGAGATATCTTCCACTGATGAATAGAAGCAACTGCGATCAAAGTGCGGATGGTAGTCATTTTAGCAACCGGAGCAAAAGTCTCTTCATAATCCATGCCATATTTCTGTGAATACTCCTTAGCAACAAGACGTGCCTTATACCTCTCCACTGATCCATCAGATTGGTCTTAATCTTATAGACCCAACGTGAGCCAATAGCTCGCTTTCCGACGAACGGTACAAATCCCATGTATGTGTCTGATGCAGAGCAGCAAGTTCCTCAGCCATAGCAGCCTGCCAAAGGGGATCAACAACAGCCTCTCTATAGGATAAAGGCTCAGACAAAGAGTGAAGTGACACAAGAAATGAAACAAAGGAAGTAGAGTATGAAGAATATGCAAAATCAGGAAGTCTAGTGGACTTACGAGGACGAGTGACTGACGCAGTGGAGGTTGATCCACAAATCTCATCAGATGACTGAGCAGTCGTAGTAGGAATAGACGGATGTGTGCATATCTCGAGAACCAAAGTATCAGTGAGTCTATCATCATTAGTGTCATTATCAAAAGGGTCAATACAACGAAGATCAGACTGAGTCATGTTATGAGAACTAGCAGGAACAGAATAGAACGGAATATGCTCTAGAAACACTACATGACGTGAGACATATAATTTCTGGCTAACTGGATCAAAGCAACGATATCCCTTCTGACCAATACCATAACCCAAAAATACACACAAAGCAGACTTAGGAGACAATTTATCACGCTCGACGTGAGGTCGAAGCACGAAACAGGTGCAACCAAACACACGCAAGAGGTATAATCAGGAGCATTACCAAATAATTTTTCAAAGGGTGACAAACCCTGAATTATGAGATGTTGGAATTCTGTTTATAACATAGGCAGCAGTATGGACAGCTTCTCCCCAAAACATACTAGGAACCTGGGCAGACAATAGAAATGAGCGAGCAGTCTCAACTAGATGACGATGTTTCCTCTCAGCGACACCATTTTGTTGAGGAGTGTCAGTGCATGAGGTTTGATGAATGGTTCCATCAGAAGCAAGTAACTGAGAAAACTCATTAGAAGTGTATTCACCTCCTAAGTCACAACGAAAGCATTTAATGACAGCAGAATGTTGTGTTTGTACAAGAGCTCTAAAGTCACGGTAAATACCCAAAAAATCAGATCTACGCTTCATAAGATAGACCCAAGTATACGAGTATAATCATCTATAAATGAAACATAATACCTAGAGCCACCCTTAGTAGTCAGGAGCAGGTCCCCACACATCTTAATGCACAATATCGAAAGAGCAAGAGATGATGAAATACTTTTTGAAAAGGTAATGCCGAAAATTTTGCAAGTTTACAACCACTACAATCTGATATATCATGAAATTTCAAATGTCCTAATGCTCCTGTAGAAGCTAAGAAACGTAAACGAGATGCTGAAACATGACCCAAACGAGAATGCCACAAGTAGAATTCAGATGATAAAGGACCTAGACGAAAAGCAGATAAATCAACACTAGATGCAGCCACATCTGATACTTTGAGTTCATCCAAGACATAGAGTGTACCCATCCTACGGCCTGTCCCAATCACCTTCTGAGATCGTGGATCCTGTACACAACAAGAAGAAGAAGAAAATGTGATCAATAAGCCAGATTCACACAATTGACTGACAGACACAAGGTTTATAGTAAGACTAGGAATATAATAGACATCACGGAGAGAAATATGAGGTGTAATAACAGAACCGACACCCTCCAATGACATAGGAGTGCCATCAGCAGTTATAAAGGGAAGGGATGAATGACGAGATAATGACACAAAAGATGAAAAGTGAGGAGACATATGGTGTGAGGCACCCGAATCAAGAATCCACAAAGAGGATGATATACCTGAGGCTGCTGCTGATGACAAACCTTTTGAGGCAGACATGGCATGAGGCTGTGATGCTAGAAACTTCTGCAACTGTTCAAATATAGACTGATCTAGAGACGGGGCAGCAACAGTATTAGTGAACTGAGGTGGAAGCTGGTGAGGTTGAGGTGGACCATTTTCTTGTTGTTGATGTTGCTGCGTTTTTCCTCTGTTCAATAACAACGGGCACTGAGACTTCCAATGTCCCTTTTTCTTACAAAATGCACACTCATTCCGGACCAACTTTACGACCCGCCATATCAGAAACACCACTTCAAACAAACCAAATGAACTTCAACAAAATCCAAAACACGCAAACTGAATTTCAAAAACAAACCAAACAACACCACGTGTCCTTGTCCTCCTTATCAACACAACTCTGTCCGCCGAATTACAAATTGCAATTCAAAACAACACCACGTGTAATTTATCAAAGCCAAATTGTCAAAATTAGCATAAGGAGTCCAACGGAGTGCGCCGTCCCTGTAAGCTCTGGTGAACACAAATCAAATAGGATCGGATGCGGCGTCTGATACCATGATAGCTTAATCGATTGAAAATCTGTAGATTACAAAGTAGGGTTTGTGCTTATATAGCACTTAATCAAAAAGACTAAAATACCCTTATTCAATTATTATATTACGCTTATACTAATGACAAAGTTGATCGAGTATTGAGTGAGATATCGATGCTCGAAGTTGCATAGAAAACATGACAAGTTTGAATTCATGAAGAATGGATGTCAAGACTTATATTTTCCTAAGTCACTATGTACATGTATGACATGATTTTACATCTTATATTATGCAACTATCCTAAGTATCAAAACTGCGTAATTTTAAGTTTCTCCAATTGGTTGGCTCTGAGGACTATAAAAGGAGGGTCGCTCCCCCTTTGTTAATCATCCGAAAACACACAACAATCCTCCTCTCTTGTGAGTCTTAATATAGTATTTTGGTGATAGTTGAAGGCCTGCTCCATCTCGCTTCTTCTGATCAGTGCAATCAGTAAGAAGTTCCGTTGTTGTATCTTGGGAAGCAAGTTGTCAAACCACACCCTGCACAAAGGGAGGCAATTACGCTTTAAGGAAATTGCCTAGCAAGCTTCGATGAAATCTCGTTTAGTAATCTGTCAATTTTCTTACTATTTTATTTATTCAGTATTTTATTTATATTCAGATCCAGTTTTACTGACATTGTTTCTAACAATTTTAAAGCGTAAGTGGTTACAAACAGGTGGTTAAATGATAACGAAAGTAGAGAAAGCGGTGGTTTACTGTAATATCACATTATAAGGGTGGTGCCGTGAAAAATCTATATTATGAGGGTGATTTTTTGTAATTAACCCTTTCTGATATACGTTCATTTGAAACTTATGAACAAGATAACGAACTTGTGACCCCTTAATGAGATCGTCCACTAGAAGGGAGCAAATGATAAATTACCGTTATATTGTTTCTGTTAACTGCTTTAACTAACCTATTTCTTAATCCTGATTTACAGTTAAACCATAATTCGGTAAGGTGGTAAATCAATAAATTTCAAAAAAATACTGTTTTGACAAAAAATTTACCAAAATATATATATATATAAATATTTTTTTAATTATTTCAGATTAATTTAAAATAATTTCATTTTTTAATTAATTTTAATATATATTCAATTAATATAATGTATATTCGGGGTAATCGGTAAAAAAATTTATCGAAATGAAAATCTATTTCATTTACCAAACTTTATTCACCGATTTACCGTTGGTGGTAAATTTATCATTTTACCGAATTTTCAAAAAAATGATAAATTATTTCGTTAAAACGGTAATTTATCAAACCTTGCTCAGCCCTATCGTCCCCAAATAGCAATTTTCAAATATATTTTTTGTGCAAAAAGTTAAAGTGTACACACATTAAAAATAATTAAACCAAAAATACAACTAATTTGAATTTCAAAACACACAATTACAAAATAAAATATACTAAGTAATGAAATGATAAAATCTCTCAAGAAAGTTTTTACTTGTAACTCGTAAGCGAACACTATTAAATGGTAAAGAAGAAAGGGGTAATTACAGAAAACCACTATTATAATACTCTATTTTGCAGTAAACCATCATTTTAACAACTAATTATGAAATGAGTATATTACAATAGAGCCGTTATCAAAAAACCACCATTTTAACAAAGAAGTTGTAAAACACGCGTCGTATAAAACACGCGCCATACGACGCGTTGGTTTATAACTTTAATTCGGACAATTTCAAAAAATCACCATTATAGTGTCTTGTTTTGCAAAAAAACCACCATTTTACAAATAATTACAAAATGACTCTATTATAATATCCCAATTATCAAAAACTACCATCTGAATATATAGGTAATGCTAGGGAATGAGGTTGAGGCTACGATTATGGCTATCTTTGATTAGTAAGGCAGTATACGTTTATTAATTTATAATCCATACTAGACAAAAAACCTAATGAAAGCATATTCGCAGCGCAGCTGCGGTGTGGTGGGAAGCTGTTATATTTTAGCTCAGAGTTGATATTTAAGATCAATAAAGTAAAACAATTAGAGTTAAAAAGGAAGTGATATAATAAATCATATTTCATAAAATAAAACAAGAAAATTATTTATATTTGAACCGTGCATTCGATAATCATTAAACATTGATAATAAACTCTCAAATAAGAGTTTTCTTTTGCATTTTCTAACATTAATTTCTTCATTGACTTTCATCGAGATTAAATTGAAGCACCATATAGGTAGTAGATACTTATCAACGAGTAAAATTATCATATGAGTCTCTGATCTAGCATGAACAGTGAAGTTGTAGTATTTTGATAATAAGTTATTAAAATTGTGTTAGTGGTTTTCGGTAATTAATTTAAATATGAAATAATATTTTATTGTCAGGCGTACACGCACTTAACGGAAAGTTTTAACGAAATATTATTAATGGTGGTTTTTTGATAACGTAGGTATTATAATATAGACATTTCGTTATTAGTTATTAAAATGATAATTTATTGCAAAACAGATATTATAACGTGATTTACCGTATTTAACCCAAAGAAGAATATTTGAGAGAAAATGAGAGATAGACAAGACAACATAAAAAGACGAGCTCACTCACACATACCTTTATTCCACCTTTTTCTCCTACTCCCACTCTACGCCCTGCAATTTGCATACCAAACCTAAACCTCACTCTCTTCACTCCATTCCATTTCAACTGCAGATTCCATCCTCCACAAAACACAACATAACTTGTTGCATTTCCTAAAAACCAGTCGAACATATTCCATCCCACCAATTAACACCAACATTCTCATTCATCAATTTAATGCCAAAGTTTGCATCTTTCTCTTCCAACACAAAAATGCCAAACCCCACCATTCTCCATCTTCACCTCACCCTCATCTTTCTTTTACTCTCCTCAGCTCTGAATGCCACAGATTCAGCTATGCAAGAAGCTGACAGAGTCTCCTTGCTGTTCTTCAAGACAACCTTAAACGACCCGAACAGACTTCTTGCCACTTGGGTTGGACCCAATTGCTCAACTTGGACAGGCGTTGTCTGCCACCCCACTTCTGGCCGTGTACTCACTCTCAACCTCACTTCACTCAACCTCTCAGGTCAAATTCATCATTCCTTGTGTTCACTTACCTCACTTGTTAATTTGGTCTTGTCTGGAAATGGCTTTAATGGCTCCATTCCTGCTTGTCTTGGTACTCTTGTAAAGCTGCAAGTGCTCGACTTTAGTAGGAATAGGTTTAGTGGAGAGGTTCCTGGAACTTTTAGAAACCTATTTAGCTTGACGGAGCTTCAGTTGAGTTTGAATGGGGACTTAAGTGGTCCCATTCCTTATTGGATTGGAAATTTCAGCTCTAGGCTACAAAAGATTGATTTTAGCTTCTGCTCATTTAGTGGGGAAATTCCGAAAAGTTTGTTTGATTCGAGGGCTATTAGGGACATTAGGCTTGAAGATAACCTTTTAACGGGTGATGTTTATGATTTTCGGAGTTCGTTGGTTCACCTGAACTTGCGGTCCAATCAGTTGTTGGGCACTTTGCCGTGTTTTTCAGCTTCGGGGATGTCTCTCGAGGTGCTGGATTTGAGTGGAAATTCTATGTTGGAGGTGTTCCTACCTGCATTTCATTTCTACATGAGTTGAGATATTTGAACTTGTCTCACAATTTGCTCGACTATAAGATTTCTCCAAGGATGTTGTTTTCAGAAAAGTTGGCTGTATTAGACTTGAGTTTTAACGCTATTTCTGGTCCTTTGCCGAGTAAAATTGCAGATGTTACAGAAAAATCTGGTCTTGTTCTTCTTGCATTGTCGCACAATAGGTTCACAGGTGAAATACCATTGAAGTTTACAGAGTTCAGGAGCCTGCAGGCATTGTTCTTGTCTCACAATTTTCTAACAGGCGAAATACCGAGACGGATTGGGAATCTGACCTACTTACAAGTGATTGACCTGTCTCACAACGCGCTATCTGGTTCAATTCCGTTGAACATTGTAGGGTGTTTCCAGTTACTTGCTTTGATATTGGCAAATAATAATCTTACAGGAGAAATTCAACCCGAACTTGATGCGTTGAGTAGTCTGAAGATACTTGATATTAGCAATAACCGAATCTCAGGCGAGATTCCAATGACGTTGGCTGGATGTAGTTCGCTAGAGATTGTAGATATTAGCTCAAACAATCTTTCAGGTACTTTGAATGATGCAATTGCTAAATGGTCGAACCTGAAGTATTTATCTCTGTCCAGGAACAATTTCAAAGGACCTCTGCCGAATTGGGTATTTAGCTTCCAAGGGATTGAAATGATAGATTTTTCTGGGAATGAATTCGGTGGCCCGATACCTGATGGAAATTTCAATATTAGCGTAAATTTCAACAGAATAGTGACAGATGAAAGTTCCTCCACTACTAGAGAAATCAAACTGGTTGACAAATCAAGTCGCGAGATAAAAGTGTATGTAACTGTCTCAGGTAACACTGACTTGAGTTTTAGCTTTGATCCGTCTTCACTGGTTGGAATCGATCTAAGCAATAATTCGCTACATGGAGGAATCCCAGCAGGCTTGTTCGACTTGAAAGGTTTAGAGTGTTTGAATTTGTCATTTAACACTTTAAGCGGACGACTTCCAAGCTTAGCCAAAATGATGAGTCTTCGTGTCCTAGATTTATCCCATAATTTACTTTCGGGACCAATCCCTGATAAAATTCCAACGCTTCAAAACCTGAAACTCTTAAATTTGTCCTACAACAGCTTCTTTGGAATCGTCCCCAACAAAAAAGGTTTTTGGAGGTTTCCAGGCGCTTTTACCGGAAATCCAGACTTGTGTCTTGAGTCTATCGAAGTTTGCAAGAAGAATAATGTTCCAATAGTGCAAGATAAGACACTGGAAGAAGTGGATGGACCCGTATCCTGGCTGTCATTCACTTTAAGTGCTGCTGTGAGTTTCTACGTCCTTCTTGTGGCCATATTTTGTATCCCTTCATCCAGGAATTTCTTTCTCCCAACAAAAGAAAAGTGGTCATAGAGGCACATTTGCTTGTATTTTTGTTTTGTCATTACTCATATCTGTGCTTGCACTCAAGGTGGTAGGGTTTTTAAGAGCATGAAGAGGGCTTGTTTTGCTGAAATCAGTTGTCCTCCAATTCGACTAGCAAGTGAAAAATTCTCTGAGGACATTTTAGCAGAATCCTTAACAAATGTCTGCAACAGACAAGGAATGATTTCAAGACTGACATGGCCTAATGATGTGTGGAATGTGTCATTAGTCATCAATGTGTGGAAAATGTGCCACAGGAATGCACATTAAATGACATTGTACTGCAAAAGCTTACAAGTTGATAATGCAATATCTGGTGAAGCACCTACTTGATATTAAATAACATGTTACATGTTTTATCTGAGAAAATCTGAACTAAATCTGTTGTAAATATGACAATGGTGGAGTTATTTACAGGGAAAGAATGTTACAAATAATGGCATGGTACTTGTGATGAGTACATTAGCTGGTTTGCCGACTGGGAAGTTAGGTAATGCTGTTAAGACGTGGATTGCGACTTGGCGGTAGCTAGGTCTTGGAGCATGGACTGAGTGGCAATGAGATTATCGCGCAGGATGTTGTTATAGTTGACTAGGCTTTGGATGTTCTTCTGAAGCTCACCCATGTCAGTTTCTGATCCAACCTTTAGATCTGTTAAGAAAATATAAAATGTCAAGTTTCAGAGATAATAATGGATGGAAAAACAAAACACTTGCTGTGAACTGCAGGTGTCACCTAGAGTAGGAATTGAGCGAAGATTAACATAATCATTAATCGCATTAGATTGGGTCGTGGAAGCATTGCATTTGTCTATATCAACTCTGTGATTGATTTCCTCTCTGATTTCGACGATTTTCTGCAAGATAACATATGCTAAATGTGAATATTTTGACAGCTTTACATCACAGAAACCAAATAATAAGTCTTGCATTTATCGCTAACATATAGGCTCGCAAATATTAGAGCTTCACGTTTGTTATATAAGTATCATAGCATTCCCATGATCGAGCACGAAAAACATATGCACCAAATATAGAACTTATTTTTACTTATTGTTTTATTTCAATCAATGAAGATAAACCATTACCTTTCTACTACGGATCCGAGATTTTCCATTCAAGTTACTTGCGTTTACTGAGTTTTGCCTCCGTAGAGACCCTGTTCCTTGCAATGGCTTCATTATCATGTCAGTACAACACCCCGTCAGCTGACTATTGTTTTCAGACAGGTCCTCCAGACTTCGACAGTTCCATGTATACGTTACATACTTTCTCAACTGGTGCAAGATGAATGCACATCAGTGACTAGTAAACATAGTAGGCGAATTTAAAAAGAATGAAAAGGAGGCAAGGCTGTCTGCCCCCTTCCAACTTTGAAGACATTACTTTATCCCAGCGCTTTTGAGCTTTTAGCTTCGCGCGGATTTCCCTCAAGCTGCTATCTTCATTCCGGAAACTTTTGATACGGTACTCGCACTGCCAAATAAATGAAAACTAGAATTATCAAATAATCTAAGGAAAAAAGTGATTCAGCATCGGATGAAATAATCTACTAACAAAATAGAAGTAAACTAGAATTATCAAATAAGTCCTAATTATCAGAATACAAATGAACAGAAATCACGAAGGGAAGTCTGCCAAACGCAGCGCACCACAAACAAGAAATGGAACTTCCAAAAGTCACCACAAGACTAGAGGATCCAGACTAATCTCTGACCTCAAGATATGAAGTTAAGTCCATAGAGTATTTGACATCATTAATTGAAAAGGCATCATGATGAGAAATGCAAATAAGTACCTGAATCAAGATGTAGAAAAATATAGCGAAACTTATGCAATATAGCCCACCAATGTCCGCGAGAAAGTTCACTGCATATTTAAAAAGTTGAATGAACTTCTCAACTTTGTGGAAGATTCTGATATAGTAACAAATTGCATTTAATTATCCATATCAACTATTTAATATCACAGATCTAGCGCAGGAAAACAAGCTGGTAATATATAATCCGAAACTGAAAATAAAATTTTAAGCACCCTCACCAGGACTGAAAACATTTTGACTGTTGATCTCCAGAAGATAGGCGGATAGAAAGTTGATGTACAAAGTGGTGTTGATAAGCCCTTCAGTGGAGCGTTGAAGAGAAAGGCGTAACTCATTTGCGTCTTGGAATGAAGAACCAGGAGTAAAATCATGAAAGAGAGGCTGGATGAGCTTTAAGTTGCGGAAGTTGCGAAAGACTCTAGGGAATAAGTTAAATTTGAGAATATTAGTATTCAGTCCTCGGAATGTAACAGGCTTGTCATTCAATCTGCTTCCGTTTTTTAAAGTGCCGCTCACAAGACTCAAATGGTTCTTTCGATCATGATTTTGTGCACTAAGGTTGAACTGGAAACCAACTGCTGCAGCAGGGCTATTTGGAAGATCAACAAACCACCAAGATGTGTACATAATGTCATGTAAAAACGGGCAATTGTTGCATCTGAGGCTGATTGTCGGTCCCAAGCTGCTGTTGTGGCATGAAAAGTTAACAAAAGTGGATAGAGGAACCGTTCTTTGGTCAATAAATCCTGGAGTGCCCATCACTAAAGTATCAAGACCACGTAAGTTTGAGCAGCTCATACTAGAAACTGCAGTTATATTAAACTCCATGTCATTTCTGAAGGAAGTCAAGTCTGGTGCATTTGTCGCTCTCACATTGTGCACCTCGACAGATCTTTTCGATATTATCTGGTAGAGTAGCCTGTGAAAGAACTATAATGCCAGGTAAATATCACACCAGATAACTCTAACAGTCACAAATCCACGTCAGAAACATATTTCTTTCATAGGACCAGCTAAATAGTGACTACTAACATTTAATCCTTCAAGGAAAAAACAAGCTAAAGTCCTTAGGATTAGAATATCAACTTCAGGGTGATGAAACTGTAAGAAACTTACGCAGCAAAGAGACCAACAAAGAAGAGCAAACTTGCAATGGACAAGGTACCTCCCAATTCCGTCTTCCTCTTTACAACGGCCTTTTGATCCTCCTGCACCACATAGAAGATGAACGAGTTTAAATCATATTTTCAATGTACAAAAAAGAGAAACACAAACAACACATGAAAAACAAAGCAAAATATGTGGGTTTAGTACTAACAAGCCAATGTCTGGTGGCAAAGCAGACGTCAAGACGACTAAGCCACCACCTGATCTTAAACCAGACGCTCCTCCCACCATCCAATTTCTGCGCCCTAACCACCAAACAGAAGCCAAACCACAGCAGCAAAAGCACAGCAGTAGCCTCCAAGAACACAGCCTGAGACTGTGTGAACTTCTTAATGGACTCAAATTGCTGAAAAGCTCCAGGAAAGTCGACACCATAGTCTACGCCTGATTGGACCACCCAGTCTTCTTTGGGTTGGAAAAGCTTGCAGCTTTCATCTGATAGGATGTAACCCGGTAAGCAAGAACATTGGGTAGTGTTGTAGCTGAATGAATTAGCCGGACAAGAAGACGCCATAGGATCCAATTAAGCTCTGGGTGGTTCAAAATCCAAATGGGTATGTCTGAAAGGGCTTTAGGGAAAGTGGGGTGGTAATTCTTGATGAAGATCTTGAGAGGAAACTGGAAGGTGAAGCAAAGAATTTTCAAGAAAGTTGGTGTTTGTTACCTGTTTTGGTAAAAAAGATTTGATTTATGGAAATTGACAGAAAGGAAGGATCTTAGAAGGATTGGGAGATTTTGAAATGGGTAGGATTCATGAGTTTGATTTGAGATTTTTGATTGCACTTGCTGGTGGATGAACTGTCCAGAATGCAAAAAGTTGATTTGGGGATGGTTGACTAGGTTGACTTGAGTTGTGGTTGTGTAGAACATGGTGGGATGCTTTTCCAGCAGTGCTTTACTGTATTTGCTAATTGTTGCTGTTTATGCAATTTTTATCTTCTCATCTTTTGGTACCTGGAAAAAGATGTTAATGGAGTATTTTATTTCCACCACACAAATCCTTTATTTAGAAAATCATTTGTAACTAAAAAACATTTGTAATCAGAAGACATCCTGTCCAAAAAAAGAAGACATCCTGTCAAAATATGAAATATTAATATGAACTTATTACAGCCCAAATATGGACAACTATCAAGGTAAGTAAAGCAAGGCAGGCTGAGAAAATAAGGCTATGTAGTCTAGGGATACCTGATCAATGACATTCTATTTAGCTGTGGTGTAGTTTAGTTTGCTATGGAATGTTTTATTCTATGTTTTTGTTTCTACCAAAACGAGGCTAGAATGGTACTAGGACGGGTACCATACAGCTATATGGTTAAGTTGTTTGAAGCTAATCGGATCTTCTGCTATTAGAAAGATCGCTCACAAAATCATCATCCTTTTCGCACTGGTCCAGAAGTTCCTGGTATGCGGGGTTGTACAAAACAGCCTTGCGTAGATGCTTAGCTGCAACTTCTCTCTGGCCATTGTCAAATAATGCACTGAAATTTACACAATGGATCAACATTAATATTGGCATATTTAGATCATATGAGGATTGTCGTGTTCCATGATTGGGTTAAGGGAAATGTATGCCCAAGAGAACATAAGTGAAGGGTACTGCAATTGTTGGTGAAGCAAATACTACCTTGAAAGCAACACCAAGCCATCATAATAATGTGCTTTACTCTTTGGGTCATCTGGCTCATTTATGGAAGCAATTCTTTCCAGATGTATCATTCCCTCTGCTTTCTTGTTCTGCAGAAATATAGAGTACAAAAGTAACCAATATTAGAATTTACAAGACGATGAACTGAATGGATAACATGGCCACTCATTATAAATGGGCACCGACATAGAACCCTAACCTAACTTGACTTTTTTGAGTACAGTATCAAATCATAGTATCAATCAAGTTTTAATCTTTGCTAAGAGTTACTATTGAAGCTTTTGTCCGGTTGTTCCTCACCTGCCTTACTAGGGCAATACCAGCCCACTCAGAGGCGAGAATTAGAAGATCCACTTTCTCAGGTTCCGAAGGATAGCCATTTTCCAACAGCTACAAAATGAGTCGTGCACCATTATAATGAGTGATATTATAATATATCTGAAATGTTTCTGGTAGCAGAGAAAGCGTTTCAATGCTGAATTGTCTCATATACCAATAAAATGTGTAATATTATATAGAGATTGGGAAAATTATGAAGCCTAAGAAAAAACCAACCTTAGACACTGCTTTCTCTAAACAATCAGCAGCATCTTCTAGCAGACCCTCCTGCAATAAAGCTTGTCCCAAGGTTATTGAGGCCATAACATATTCCGGATCCTTTTCGAGTGCCAACCTGATAAATAAACATAGTACTCAGGGACAAGATTCAGCCTTCAAGTAGGATCAAGAATATAATCTATCCGTTATACGTCGGTTTACCTCAGCAAGGGGATTGCTCTATTTCTTTTATGCTCGGACAAATATTTGACAGACAGCTGTCACAAATCAGTAGTCAGACATTGGGACATTCATTACAAACACAGCAAATATACATAAAAGATATTTACATTTCACTTACTTTTAATAAATCCTCAGGAGTTAAATCATGAGCCGAGACTGTACGTTTTTCATTCTGATCCAATAATTTAATTTCAGGAACATCCTGTAGTGTTTCAGATCCAATATTTTCCACTCTAGGTTCATTGTTCGGTAATCCCATTGCCAGGCGGACAGCAGGATGCTTCAGGGCTAGTTGCTGGACATGTATACGCGTAAAAAGCTTTCATACGTTATGGAATACTAAAACAAAGTAAACCTCCAGAACTGAGTATGTGGAAAACAACTTATTAGTTATTTTATAACATGAAACATGTTAGGTAAAATATGTTTAATGTACACATATTGTAAGAGCACAAATTTTCTTAATAGTGGCTATACTTGAAAGGTCTCTCAAACAGCCCTTGGCCATTTAAAAGAATGCGTGACTTATATATTTCTATATAATGGTATGATCAGCTTAAATGATGCAGTCTGCATAAATAAGTGAAAACAAAAAATAGGTAACAAACCTGTATGACAGTGAATGAACTGTTAGTGAACCAGTATACCAGACTTCCCTGAACAAAAGTAACAAAATGCTTTTGTTAATTCAGTACGGGTTAGATACATTAATGGAAGTGATGTATTAACAATAATTCTGCATATTAATAAAGTTGGCTGCGGAAGCTAAGCTAGATCATTGTGACTTGTGAGTCAAAAAATATGTTTGATAAATGATAAGGAACAAGGTGCCTTGTACAAAGAGTATATTTTTAAGCAAGTCAGTACTCATATAATTACCTGAGGAACGCAAAACCCAGCGACAAATATTGGAAATGTCAAGATCTTCAGGTAAGTTTTGTAATACTGCAATTTTGAAAAAAGGTATTCAAATCTGAATAAGCTGCATCGCCTGATTGTATGTGAAACGGCTATGGTGTACATATTTGTATGTGAAATATAGACATTGAAATCCTGAAACATGCTAAAGAAATCATGAAGGTAATTATATAAATATTTTGGTCCCAATGGATTTAATTATTTACTGCCTGAGTTGAAATATTGAGATGCACTGTTTGCTAATTTTTAATATACATTTCTAGAATATTCGGTTTTCAGAATAAATCATATTGGATTTATAATTGGATACATCAATTCATTATTAAAATCAGTAGTGTGATGGATGAGCGAATGAAGAAATCTGGCGCAAGTCATTTAGGTATTCTTACACTGGCCAGCAAGTCTAACAATCCAGTAATTTTGCGAGCTGAAGCTTTCTCAAATGATATCTGCATAAGCAAAGTCAAATGAATTATTGTCATGATTGACAGTTTCGAAGGATGGAACAAGGTTCAGTTTTAGAATAATTCAATGGGAAACGCCAGAGAAGGCATTACATCAAAATGCAGATATAGCGTGTCCAGCGAACTACCACTGACTATATTCCTACCTGTATGTTTGCATAGTGCAAGGTAGCAATCACGGTGGGGAAGATAAAGCCAAAAGCTCCATGTGAATAGTCAGTTAAATTATGGAACCACAAGGTACCACCCTGTTGCATAAATTCATATTTCAATCAGAGAAGGTAACCAAACAAGATACGCATTACAAACATGAGAGATGATATATACGGTAGCTGGAAGGCAAAGGTAAATCCGGAAAACCCAATATGCAATTCATTTATGTACTGAAATTAATGGCTTAGAATGTACTGCGCTTATTTAGAAAACGGAAATGACTATTCAGAATGGCATTGCCTGTATAAAATAACCATGCGTTTGGTACTAAACATTTCCACGTCAATCATGGAAAAAAGAGAAACTACTATTCAACAGCAGCTAAAATGAGGATCTAAGAATAAATTTTTTTGATTTGTTAACTGAGGCAATATAGCATGTTCCAAAGCAGTTACCAACATATGAAACATATTAAGAAAACTTCAACAATTTCAGAGTTCCAAAAGCCAAATGATATAAGCAGGACAATTATGACCACGATATTGACTGAATCAAGGATATGCACTATCATATGTAAATGAGAGGATGCAGTTACACAATCAAACCCATGGTGATGATCAAGTGACATTTTTCGGATGGTGGTCATTCCCAGCAGAAAGCATGGTATCTGCAAGACATTGATAAATACATCCAGTGTGAAAAACAGCTAATCAATTTGCATAACGAAATGTGGCAAATAAATCTAAATAGTTTACGTATAATATGGATCCAAAACTTAAGAAATAATACTAAAAGGGCAAACTATTACTATATGGGTGTTTCAGGTGAATTTGTGGCCCACAAAATACATTACATGCCATTACTAGAAAGTAAAAGTACCTGAACAGAGGCAGTTGCAAGAACCCATAAGTATGAAGGGCATCCAATTTCACGCCTTTTCTTTCGAAACAAAGTAAGCTGGTCGATATAACTCTTTCCTGAGAAAAGCGGCGGAAATGGAGGAGGCACTTTGAGAACAAAAAGGAAATGTATATGTAAGTTTAAATTGAAATAGCATCAAATACTCCAAACTTCAAAACCGAAAATGCATTGTCATATGGTAGGTATCCTTTCATTAGTCCTTCATTCAAACAAATTGAAAAATGGGGAAATCAATCGGTTTCTATAACAATCAACAATTTGATAGCACCTTCAACAACAAATAACTATGAAAAAAATCCGGACTGTAAAGAACAATTTCAGGCAGAAGACTGCATTTTATTTGAGTGTAGTCTGCAAAGAAGCAAACTGCATCACACAAAAACATAGAAGCAAGCAAACAAAACATTCTACTATCTCTGCAGTAGTGAGATCATAAACATGAGATGTAAGAAAAAAGAATATGAAATCTGACATTGAGGAAAAAGCTGCTGAATCCTTTTCAACTTGCTGAACTGATATACCAGCAACGGAAGTAAAGCAAATCTCAAGGCCAAAGTAGACGAACATATTATAACCCACCTGCAATTATAACATCCAATTAAGCTAATAATATCTTCGACTACTTTGAGTTTGTCCAATTAGTATAAAACATGATGAATACTTTTAACTACCATGGTAATCCAGTTAGGTCTTGATATCCATCAAGCAAAGAAATAAGCGCTCTGACAGGCAAAATGTAATCTTCATCTTCAACTCCACTGTTCATAGTTTGTTCCAGAATATGAGATATACTGTCAGAGGTGTCCGTAGTCATCTCTCGAAAGGGATCGTCATTGGATGAGAATGAGCGGCAGCGTGAAAACGAGTTCGGGATCAGAAAAGCGTCCGCTTTCGAGTAGTTATTTGGAGCGAGGAACGAAATAGGAATAGGTGAAACTAACTGCACACGGTGAGAGAGGATGGAGGAGATCGGCAGAGCTCGGCCGCGGCGGAGGAAGGCCGCCGCCATTCGCGGTTTTTACGGGTCAGCGAGGCGCGTCCGCGTCGGCCCAAGACGCGATGATTTGATTAAACACCCGATCCCTTTAACCTTAATTGCTCAGGTAAAATGGTCTGTTTTTTTAGGGCATCATTTTGCGTTCTTTATTTAACTACTCCCTCCGTCCCCTTAAGTTTGTCCAAAAATATATATTTCATAGTATTTAAGATAGTAATGAATGTAAAATGTGTGGTTGAGAATGAAAAATTTAAAAGAATTTGAAAGGAAAGATAAAACATGTAGTTGTGAATGAATGAAACTGGACAAACATTAGGGACACCCAAAAAGAAAAGTGGACAAACATAGTGGGCGGAGGGAGTAGTAATTTGATGCATGTTATAATGTGCATATAATTTGTGTATAAAATTGAATATTATATAGTATAAATACATATAATATTATGTATGGGTATTATTTGTAATTATCGAGTTAAATAAGGGTATATTGGGATGGAATTGTGACTTCAAAGGAAACTGTCAATTCCACCTCTTGCGTTTTAAATATAGTAGAGATTAGTACTAGTAATTGGTGCACAAATAATATGTGCATATAAAATATTTTCATATTTTAAGATGTTATTTGTAAGGGCATGTTTACGTAATTAGTAAAATTTGAAAGGGTATTACGAGGATATGAAATGTGGCTTCAAAGTAACTGTCAGTTCCACCCCTTGCGTTTTGTATATACTAGTAGTTCAGCACATGAATACGTGCATATAGTTAAGTTTTTATATGTTTTATTATAGTATAATTTATAAAAAAGTAACATCAAAAGATCAAATATATGTAATTTATCTGTTTAAGTAGGGGTAAATTGGGAAGTTACATCATTTATTGCATTTTATCAATGTACTAGATTGTGCCAACACATTAATGAGACATTTGAGTTGCACATGTTTTGCACGTGACATGCACGTGCAAATGCAATGACATGGTGCAATCTCGGTCATTGATCAAAATGAAATGCAATCAACGAATGCAAAGTGTGGTTCACGAGTCCACCAAAATAGATGAATCCACATGATACAATCTCTTGAAATATTTACTTGTGAATGATATTTATAGATTAATATATAATAAAATATTTTGATAACTAGCATAGTTAGTATTTAATAAAAATAGCAGGGGTATAATGAGGATTGGAAATGTGGCTTTATTTTGTAACCGTCAATACAACTATTCTCGCTTTATAAATAGAATAGATAAATTATCATCGTTCAATCTTATTTTATAAGTTATTCTTAATCATGATCTTTATTAAGATCATCATATGCAATAAAGTAATATTAAATTCAATAAATACATACTATTTATTTTTGTTTCTATGCACACTTCTGATCATCCATCCTGACAGACTTTTCTTGGCCGATCTTTGTAACAAAGCCCATTAAGAAAAAAAATTAAGATTGAAGCAACAATATTAAATTTTCCGACGCATTAAAGATGGCCTAATAGAAAACTACAATGGTTAGTTTAGTGTTTGTAAGAATAGTAATGACATTTTGGTTTCACAAATTATTAAATTAATGTAATTGTTTATTATAACTTAATGAAAACAATTACAAATGAGGACATGAATTAAAAAGTACGGATGGACAAATTGGATATCTAATTGTACTCATTTCGTAGTTGAGTTCCGCCTGCCAAAGCCTTCTGTGAGACAAAAGATAACTTCTTCCTCAAAATAGAGAAAGCTGCTGAAAACTCCATATCTTTGGTCTCCCCCATCTCGCCGCTACCGTCTTGATAAGCTGATCCGCTTGCGATCCAAAACCTCCTGAAGACTTCATGATGAAAGGTAGAAAAATAAGTTCATAAGCTGAACAGCTAACCCCATACCTAGCAATCTTTTTGTCTTCCGCTCTCCAGGCTGCCTCCCCTGATCCTGACCATGCACCCCCAACGAAAGGAGATACAATATATACATCTACACAAAGATCCCTACCAGCGTTCCACGCAGGTACCAAAATATCTTATGGCTTCTCTCCTCCATCTAGAAGGCCTGCTACCTCTAATTTAGGCCTCATATTAGCCTCCTTGAAAAAGTGAATAATGCATCTCTCACCGCATTATGTCTCCTGATCCTCCTTCCACCCAGGGCTATGAGAATCATATTCACTAGCTGTGTCGGAAGTATGCAACCCCGGGCATGCTGTACAAGCTCGAGAATTTGCAAACACATTATGTTCGGTACGGTACTTGAGAGCCAGACGATATGCCGTCGGGTCCATTTGAAAGTAATAAGCAAAATTATAGGGTGATTTCGTAAAAAATGACTTTTACATAACTCATTCGGCGCATCTAGCTTATAAAAATAGTGGGAAAATCATAAATTTAGCATTCTAAAAGATATTTCTCAAACGCCCTAATTCTAATTCTTAATGATATGGGCCTGTCAAATTCGAATTTCTAAAATATTGCGAATTACGGCTTTAGAGAAAAATTGCGGATTACGACTTGTACACACCATACACCAAGCTACCAACCGCACTTGCATACGGAACACTAGCTGTATATTTTTGCTGCATTATTTTTGGGAGAAAACTCCGCACAAAGCTTGAAATGAGGAGCAAGTGGAGAACTTACAAGTTTCGAATGTTCATTCATTACGAAAACACTGTAGTACTTTCTTAATATTGACTCTTTGACGCAATCAACATGTCATCAACACAAAATAGGAGATAGATGAAAGTCCCATTTAGTAGCTTCTTAAATACAATTATCATATTCACTTCGGTGTACTTATAATTCGACATAAACTGATCAAATCGCTTGTACAATTGACGAGATGATTGCCTCAAGCCATACAAGAACTTCTTTAGCTTGCAAATCATCTTTTCTTTACCAGCAACTTTGAATCCTCTGGCTATGTTAAATAGATCTCCTCTTTCAATTACCTTGTAGAAATGCGATCTTCACATCGAGCTGAAATAACTCCATAACTTTAGTGTCTCGTTCTTATGTAGGGACTTCATGTCTTCATACATAATTTCTTGTCATTGCTGCTTGAAGACTCTCAACTGCTTCTCAATAAGTGGTTTGGATGGAATGTCAAATGCAAAGAAAGTGCGTAAGCCATTGTATTCTTAAAATGAATGGGAAGATCTATCATGTCTCTATATCTAGTGGGCATCTGAATATTAAATTATCATGAGTTACTAGTTGCGATAGACTCATATTACTATGTAGGTTCTTTAGTTGATCCTTCATGTGATAATGACTCTTCTTCTGCCTCCGAAGAGTTAGTTTCAACTAAGTTATTGACTCTAACTTCAAACTTCACCTTCAATCTTTCTTCTTTATCATGGCAGATTCATCGAAGGTAACATCTCTACTGAAGACAATCTTCTTCGTCTCAAGGCATCAAAGGCGATATCTCTTTGAGCCAAACGAGATTCCCATAAACAATGATTTCTTGCCGAAAACAGTGAAAGGGTGGCATAATTTGATCGGAATCAATTTTATGGGTGGTTAACTCAAATTATTTTTGAAGGGGTGGGTTCGTTATAATTGCCATATTGAGCGTGTGGTTTTCGGCAAAAAACCCTATAACTAAACACTCTATTTCAGAAAATATTGAATATTTTTATTAATAAAATTATAATTTTGTTGATGTTTTATATCATTTGAATTAGATACATAACATTTTTATCATCACAATGACACAATCCCAAGAAGATAAATACAAGAGGACTTCGATTAGCCTGACATAAAATTAGGAATTGTCGGACAACAGTGAAGCTTGCTCCAGTTCCAATACATATGAAAAAATTTGGCTAAGATATCGGCTTGAACATTTTCCTCTCGTTGTATTAAGCGTAACTCCCAGTTGTGATGAGCAGCGAACAGTATTGCACAATGAGAGAAACAGGGAATATTTCCTTGAGGGTATCGAATTGTACTATCCAGAACATTCACTAATATACTACTGTCCTGCTCGAAAATCACGTACTTTTGTTGTAGATGGATAGTTAACTGTTGAGCTAGAACAAGAGATTCACATTCCAGCTCCAAAGCACTGAAAGCATTCTGAATAAATTTGGACCTAACAACCACTACCAATCCCATGTCATCTCTAACCACAGCAGCACATCCTACATTGCCCTAATAAACATCAAAAGATGCATCGCAATTAATCTTAACATAACTTTTATGCGGCAATTTCCATACACGTGTACTTTGAAAACAAAATGTCAAATAAACTGATGAGGAACTTGTGTATTGTTTTAGAGATGATGCTATCTTCAACAACATAACATTGACCTCCATACTTGAGCTCCATGGTACACAATATTATAATGGAACCATATCAGCCACAGGATGACAAGAACTGAAGCAAAGTGCGAACGATTCAAATAAAAAGCACAATGAAAAATTCAGTCCGCAACATCGGAGAAATTATCCGTACTCAAACCGGCGGTATAAGAAAAGTTTGACCATATGACACAGCCCACCAACAGTGCAAAAATATATGCTGAGTAGTTTCAGAAGGGCAGCCACATATATAACATTTGGAGTCTACCAAACACCGCCTAACTAATAAATTTTTACCCGATGGAAGACCATTATAGTAAAGTTTCCATATAAAAAGTTTTATCTTCTTAGGTAATGTCAATCTCCAAAGTAGTTTCCAGAATTTCATAAGTGGCTTGGAATTTGAACAATGAGCTCCATATGTACCTGAAATTGCTGACTTGCTGTCAAGGTGATCTTTAATAACATGGAACGCAGATTTGACCACAAAGACACCAGTAGGACTTCCAAGCCAAGTAAATTTGTCATCAACATTGTTAGATATCAAAAAAGGGTTGATAATTTGAAGCACATTCCAAATCCTTGCCAAATCATAGAAGACCTATAACCCTAATTAGCACCAAAAATTGTGGAAAAGGGGAAATATTTTGCTTTTAATATTTGTGACGCCAAAGACTGAGGACAGGTAACTAATCTCCATATTTGCGTTGAAATAAGAGCTAAATTAATGACCTTTAGATCCCTAAACCCAGGCCCCCAGTTACTGTCATTCTGCAAAACCTCCATCTAATTCATCGAATATGATGAGAATTATTGCTGTCATTCCACCAATAGGATTTGATAAGAGAATGAAGTTTGTTAATCACTTTATCCGGAAGCATATAGCATGACATAGGGTACAAAGACGTCGACATCAAAATTGATTCAATTAAAACTTCCTTTCCTCCAATTAACAATTGCTTAGATTGCCAATTTGTAATCTTATTGCACATTTTTCTAATAAACCATCATAAACAATAGATTTCTTCTTCCATATCATCAACGACATACCTAAGTTTTCAAGAATTTTATCAACTTGTTGAACACCCAGAATATCTGTTGTCAAATCTTAACTTCTTGATTGACATTTTTGCTAAAACCAATGTTTGACTTTTGATAATTCACTTGTTGGCTGAACAAGCCTCAAAAACACTGGGGATGTACTTCAGTCGATGTTCAGATATTATGTTCTTCTTCAAAAAAAAGTAAACAGTCGTCACAAAAAATAAGTGAGGAATCGCAGGTGCTCTTGATTAATTTTAATCCCCGACAGCAAATTCAATTGCTTTTCCTTTCTAGTGCAAAATGCAACCATTCCGTACACAAGATAAAAAGATATAGCGACAGTGGATCACCTCTGATACTGCCCCATTAATCTTAAGTTTATACCTAACTGATTTTATAAAAATCATAACACGTTGGACCCAGGTATAATGAAAACCAAAATTCAGCAACACATTTTCAATAAATTTCATTCCAGTCTGTCATATGCTTTCGACATATCCAACTTAAGTGCAACAAAATCGGTTTTTTGAGAGGTTCTAGTATTCATAAATGAGAGAATTCGTGTGCTATTAATATTATCAATTATCAATCTTCCTTTCAAAGAAGCACCTTGACATGAAGATACTACAATATTTAGGATAGATTGAAGTCTGTTAACCCATAGTTTGCTATAACTTTAACCAGAACATCACTCAAACTAATAGGTCTAAACGGTTGCATACGCTGAGCCCCTTTCAGTTTCGGAAACAGAAAAATCAGTGATAAATTATTATTAGCATCAAAACACCACAGTTCCCAAAACTAAGGACCTCTCTTGTGAAATCAGCCCTAACAGAACCCCAAAATTTTGAAAGAAAAGGGCAGGATATCTGTCAATACCTGAAGCTTTGTCTGGGTGTAGTTGAAACAAGGCTACTTTTACATCCTCCTCTGTGAAGGGCTCCACAAGCACTCGATTATGATCATCCTGCACCAACGTTGGAACATTACTAAGTGCATCTTGGAAAACTTCAAGTGATATGTTAGTAGTTGAAGTAAAAATATCCTCAAAATATTCAGATGCAACATTTATAATATTCGGAAGAGTTTCCGCGTAATCCCCATCATCAGTCACAAGGTGATGTATGTGATTATTGTGTCTTCTACTCGATGCCTTAGAATGAAAGAATTATGTGTTATTGTCGCCTTCAGATAACCACATTACCCTTGAGCGTTGCTTCCACAAAATTTCCTCCCTTAATAGCCATTCATCCAACTCTTCTACAATAGATTTCTCTACTAAAACAGACTGTTCAGATCTCACACCAGCTTGCACAACTAGTAACCTAGATTTGAGATTACGAATTTTCTCCTGCAATTCACCAAATTTAGATTTATTCCAGGCCATCAAATGGTTCTGTAAATTAACTAGTTTATCCTTTAACGGTTTATCCCTTACAGATATCCAAGACTGAGACACTAATTGATTCAAACTATCCTTGCAAACCCACATAGGCTTAAAGAAAAACTGACGACTAGTGTTACAAAGGTTAGGCAGCGACTTTAACATTATTGGAAGATTATCTGACATATGAGCAAAAATATGTGTTACATGTGCTTGAGGAAATAACCGAACCCAACTGCTATTAACCAAAAACCTATCCAACCTCGCTTTGAATTCATTCCCTAACAAACGCTTGTTAGAGTATGTAAACTTAGGACCCCTGAAACGCAAATCGCAATCTCTTAACACTTCTTGAAATTTGTGCATCTGAGGTAGCCTTCTTCTTGGTAAATTAGTTACTTCCGAAGAATGCAGAACTTCATTAAAATCACCTGCAATCACCCATGGTAAATCTGATTCAGCTGCCAACTTTTCAACAAATCCCAACTTTGAAGCCGATAATGAGTACAAGGATTCCCATAAAAAATGTAAAACGGAAAAGCTGAGAAGATTGCCAAAGAAAATCAATATGATGCGAAGAGATATTCTTATAGAGATAGTGACACCTTCCTTCCACAAAACGCAAACCACCCGATTTATCGTTGCAGCCTACAGAAAACAGTTCAAAAAACCTAACTTTATTCGCAAAATATTCCATTTCTTACTTCTTAACTTAGTCTTAATAAGACCCAAAAGTTGGGGTTTATGTACCTTGCAGATATCCACAAGGCTACGAACTACTCGAGGGGCCCCAACCCTCGACAATTCCAAACTATAGCGGTCATGGTGACAGGCAGGGTCGCTCAGCGACCACCACAAATTCAGAGAGTTGATACCCGCCATCACCAACATCATTATTTGCCTCTGGACGTATTGACCATTTAACCACTTCACTTACTTTCATCCACCTTTAAAGAGCCTCCGCCGGTGTTAATGAAAAGATTGGGCCTGAATATAAAATATGTCGGGTTGTCCAATTGTTTGTTAACAAAGGCCCTACATCAGAGTCCTGAAGAGACAATGAGGTCAATACCTTTCAAAATAGTAGTCGAAGCAACCATCTTAAAAAAACCATTCCCAATGGACTTAACACGTCCTACTTCATACAAAATGATAGCCACTTGTCCTTTAGCGAATGCATGCACAAATCCTCCATAGATGTTATCGAACATAACATCATCGTTATTGTGGGCTCCTCAACTTGCGGAAGTTCTATACTATATATATTTTCTGATACATCCTCAATATACTGTTGGTGCCTGATGCTTGCAGCTGCGTAAGTTGCCTTTGATGAAATTGTCGGATTGTTTTTGATATGAATGGAAATCAAATCCTTATAGACTGTATTGTCTTGCTGAATAATCTCAGTCATTAAAGTATGACCAACACACCTTGTAACGACTAAGCACATTTATCATACCTTCGCTTGCACATAGATCTATCTCAGTTGGTACCCTAAAAACTATTGCATGCATGTAGTTGTTGTTAGCTCTATCCTCATACCTGACCAAAAGGACAACCTTTCCATCTAACCTCTGGGCAAGAAAGTCAAGTTGTTCCTCGATAAGAACCATTCGAAACATCCTGAGCAAACTAAAGAACAAAACAAAACAAAATCTAATTTGAAACCAACAAAAACACCCTTAACCTGCCGGGCTAAAGAGAAGGAAGAGTTTTTTCAACTCAGCGTTCTTGGTATGTAGATACATAACTTATATAGTTATTATAAAAGTTAATTTACTTAACTTATATTAATTTTTATAAAAGTTGGTCATTTGATGGACAAGCGCCCTGTCTCCATTGGGAAAAAACTGAGTTAATAGTAAGTGCTCTTGTTAACCGAGCTAATTCTTTTATTTTTAACCTCTAATAGATACATAAGTTGGGATTGTATCATGTGGATCCATCTATTTTGGTGGACTCATGAAACCCCTCTTGCATCCGTTTATTCTATTTTTTCAATGCAATCAATGAATGCAAAAGGAGGTTCATGAGTCTTGGATACACATGATACATTCCCTACATAAGTTATATTACTTGATAGTTATTTCGATGGACAAATTAAACCGGATGATGATGAATGATGGACAAATTAAACCGGATGATGATGAATAGGAGCTGAAGATGAGCTAATCTAACTGCAAGCAGTGTTGATGGAGAGCACTTTTTTCCGACAAAACAACTTTATTTTCTTCGATATGGGTTTGATGAATGCTATTGATATTAGGTTGTTGGTTTATAATTTAAATTTACGGAAATGTCTTCTAATATAACACAAAAATCACTTTTCTTTGTCATGGGTGACGACAGCCACGGCACAAGTCAAATAGGAAAATTAGAAAAGAAAAACACATATTACATTTAAACGTAGCAAATAATGTTTGCAGTATTTTAACATTGAGTTCTGCATTCTAAGTGTTGGTTGACATGCTAGAAGGCCACTGGAAGTTTGTCAGGCTAACAATCCTGGATCAAGAAAAAAAATCCACAGTATGTCAGCCATTTGGTCGACAGTTCAAAAACTATCAGCACTTGAAAACTTTAGGCAGACCACTACAGGTAGTCTACTGAACAAGATGCCAAAGAAATATAAGTATGATTGAAATCTGCAAAACACCAACCGTCAAGAGCAGTTGATCTTAAATGCATAAAATTGCAGAAGCCTAATTGTGAGTCAATTAACATGGATTGTATTAGCTGCACGCTAGAATAGAGATATTATATGGCATCAACCAGCGTAAAACAAACCCAGATGGAAATACTAGTAAATTATAAAGCATATCAGATAGGGGGCCTCGAAAAAATCAGTTTGAAAGAGGAAAAAGACATTTAGTACTCATACCACTTGTAATATATTCAATTAATAAGTAACTTTTGCAAAGTAGTGAAGCCAAAAAAAGTAGCATCTGACTATGATCATAGGAAACTTGGGAGGATACAAAGAGGATACAGAATATGAGGCCACTGATGCCTGAAAGGTTAGCTGCAAAGTTACATAAGCAGACTGTGTCATAAAAGTGCATGCAAATAAACCAAATATAATTGATTCACAGGCATTACTCTTCCCATGATATAAAAAGAACTTGCACATCATAATTCATAAGAATAGGACTTACTTGTGATAGTTAAATGGATATTTCAAGAGCTGCACAAATGAACACCCAAAATTCAAGTAGTCTACCCAAATCTGATCATGTGACATCTTCTATATTGGAACACGAGTTTGAAGGATCATATCTGTCGTCAAAGGCATCTGATGAAACTGATCTAGACTTCCGATCACTTGAGGTATCGAAAGAGCTCTCATGTCTATGTTTGGCTATTTCTATATGATCTATTTTCTTACGAGTCTGATCCTCTGACCATTTCTGACTTCTGTCTTTGCTACTGCTCCTAGAACTACGGTCCCTGTCACGTCTATTGCTCCTGCAACTTCTGCGATTTTCAGAATGCTCGACATACCCATAAGCTTCTGAATTATGTCTTTTGTAGTCTTTCGAGGATACAGACTGAACACTTCCACATCTATCATCAAGGTGATGTGGCGACTTGTTGATACTATCTGGCTGCCTTCTACTTTTGTCAGATATGTCATAGCCGCCACTTCTGATGCCCTCAGCGTTTACATATTCTCTATGGGCAGGCTGATGGGGAAACGACCTTACTTCCTCAGATCCCTTAACAAGGCAACCAATGCCACCAGCATGCTTAATTTCTTCCATATACTCTTCTATTATACCTCTCATCACCTCCGTCGTTGAACGCTTCATCTTCTTCCCGCGATATGACATTCTACGACGCTTGTAATCCCTTTCTTCTGCCAGAAGCTCTTCCTTAGTCTTTTTTCTATTTGTTTCCTGCCATTTGAAACAGTTACAGAAACTAAAATCACGATATGCTTATTACTGAATCTAAATATTAAATTCATTTTCCAATTAATACTAATCAGACACCAAACATCTCTAAGCTCAACTTACCTATACTGGTAGTATCTTTCATTTGTTCTAGTTTAGGATGTTCTTTTGAACTGAACTGAGACTAAACTGAATTAAATGACTTAATTGGACTTAACTTAAACACCAAAAAATATAAACATATAGCCTTAGACTCTTAATACTCAACTATCGTAATTAACTTCTACTTATATAAATAATCAGATAATAATCTATGTAAAGTAATTCAATGAATAGCTGACTGCTGAATAATTCAACTGATATATTAATTGTAAAAAACAAAAATAGTACATTCATCACTAGCAACACACATCTTTTCCGCTGTACTTACTTTCACTAATTCACCTTACATAATGAGATGTATTTACCTGGTTATGTGAGTGCTGCCACATAAGCCCATCATGCTCCACAATAGGCCTAAAATTCGGTCTTTTCTGTCGCTCTTCTCTTGCTTTATTTGTCAAATAGTCATGTTCCACGACTCTGTTGTTAAAAATGAAACAAAATACAAGTTACTGCAACACCTTATAAAATACCAAAAAGGAAAAGAAAATGCTGAGGCCAGAATATCAAGCACGTAAACTGTTGAATTTAATTAACCCATGCATGCCAAATATGGATATCACACCAAGAATAAACAATCTACTAATATTATAAGCAGACTCTGACATTATTAGGATTTGCAGTGCCATTTGCAATCCAGAACGCGTATTGTCCTAGCAGTATATCACAGACTTCACGGTTATCAAGTAAACGAAATATAGTGACTGACCTACCACATTCATATGGACCCAACTATAAATAAGAGCTAGAATATAGTACACATCATACATTTGATGCTTTGGTAGGGGTTGAGGAGGCCGAAACCCTCTGATCTTTCGTTCAAGTATCATGCGCTCATAAAGAGCTGCCACAGCTGCAGCTACCTGTGACAAAAGAAATTCAACATGCACTTTTCCGCTCATTTCAGACTTGACATCTGGCTTCATTGCCAAGTTCACACTCGATTCCATGATTTCACACTCATGGTTTTTCAAATTATCAAGAGGCTTGTTCGAGGGTTGTAGTTCTCTTGCCATCTCTTCCAGCGGAAATAGCAAGGAACACATACCTGCTTTTACTATGCAGTTCTTTACCATATTTATACCATAATGCTTTCCATTAACTTCTCCATACAAAACAGTTAGCTGCGAAATGAACCATTCCAGCACTTCATTCATGAACTTACAATCAAAACTAATATCCCTAGAGGCTTTAGATTCACTTGTCTCCTTACTCCCTCTACTGTGCAATTGCAATTTCACCAATCTATTAGCTCCCTTAGCAATTGGTCTCAAGCACAGTTTAAGAAGCAAAACTATGTGATCCCTCATAGCCTTATCGATCACAACACCATAACTAGGTGAATTTACTATCACCCATTTTTTCAGTTCCAGGTCATTCACCTTGCAAACGTTTGACACCATTTTTAACACTTGTAACGAACAACGCCCAGGAAAATTATTCCAGCTCTCCACTTCACATCTACCCAACCAAAACTCACTGACCAAAAGCTTAAACCCAACATTCTCAAACTCCCTACGCTCACCACCACCGGTTGATGTAAAGTCCATACACTCCATGAACAAAACACGCGGAATGGTAAACACCCTCTTTTCGGCATCTCGCTCCTGCACCAAACTAACCACACCAGGACAATCCTTATAAAAATAATTGACACTAAAATCTCCATATCCATCTACACTAAAGCAAAGCTTATCTACTGAATCATCCGCCTGCTGCTCAACCTCAACAAGCTCGCTCCTGGCACTTTCCAAACTATGTGGATACCGAAGAGATGGTAAAAGGTGCTTCAAATCCAGCGAGTTAGGGCAACTGAGGTAGTGGTTGAAAAGTGAGGAAGCAGGCAAGCGGTGGCTGGGGTTGTAGGGGCATTGAGCAAAAGCTTCATCCACATCTTTATCAACGTTTGAGACCAGACTGTTAACTGGGGCGGATGCGAGTGTCTGTTCTGTTAGCTGTATGAGAGCGTTTAGAGCAGATAGCGCGGTAGGGAGATCCTGCGGGGGAGGCTGGAAATTAAGATTAGGGTTAGGGTTAGGGATAGGAACTGGGAAGTGGGTCGGTGGCGGATTGCGAAATTGGGGAGGAAGATGGTTGTTAGGGTTCATTGGAAGAGCCTTCTTCAGCTGTTCCGGTCAGCAATCGAATCTGAACGGCGCCCGCTGCCTGTTTTCTGAATATTACATTTGACTTCTGGTCAGTGTAACTTTATGTGAGTATCCAGAAAAAATTAGAAAAGCCCTGCTTATAAAATTCAATTGTTAAATAATTCGTAAAATTTATCTGTTGAATCTGTTGATCGCTATTAATTCATAATTATATAATTAAACTAAATTAATACCTAAATTAGGGCAAATCATAAATATATAGTTAAATAATCTTAATTAAGAGTTCGGTTCTTAAGGGACATTAAAATTTTATAAGACAAAAGAACATCAATCCAACCGTTCATTTTGATTAATCTGACGGTTGAGATTAAATAAATTATGAATTAAAATAGGTGGCTGAATTAGCAAAATACACGGTCGGTTGAGAATGACGGTTATCAATATCAACCGTTGGATGAATTGAAATCAACGGTTAAGAACCCTTAAAATAAAATTAACTTTTGAAAATTTAAATCTTAAACTAAATTAAATTAAACTAAACCCATATAATTATCAGCTTGTGGTTCCTATAATAATACGATAGTTCGAAATACACATTAGGTTCAAAATAATGCATTACGATTCATAAAATTATACGTTATGGTTCTTAAAATATTATGTTATGGTTCTTAAAAAATACGGTATGATTCATAGTGAAAGTTTCTAGAAGGACATACATCTCTTAGTAAGACGGAAGGAAATGATCTCAGCCGTTGATTTTTATCAATCCAACGATTGATATTAGTAATCGTCAATCACCAACAGCTCGTGTTTTTTGCAAATCCAACCGCCTAAATAATTAAAAACTAACTTTAATCTCAACTGTTGAATTAATCAAATCAACAGTCAAAATTACGTCCCTATGTCTTACTAATTTTACATGTTTCTCTAGGATCCAACTCATGGTTCATATAACTATATAGGGATTATTGCCGAAAACCACCCTTTATAGGGCGTAATTGCCGAAAACCACCCCTTATACATTTTATTGCCGAAAACCACCCTTTGTTCATTTGTTTTTTGCTAAATCACACACCGTAACGTTTTCCGTTAATTTTTTGTTAAACCTACGTTAGATGGCATTAATTAAGTTAATTAAACACAATTAATTCATTTAATTAATTAATTAGGTTAATAAACACATGAGCCGGACTGCTACTGATAATGACCCGATCCGTTTCCATGACCCGGATCCGAACCCCAATTCGGTTCCTCTGCCGCCGTAGGCGGCCATCTTCCAACGTTTCCGAACTCACCTCCGCCGCCATTAAAATTAAACAAGATTCGAACTTTATTAACCATATCTGAATTCTGATAAATGGGTTCAGTCGATCCAAGCCCCACAACTCCACTACCAACCGGTACACAAACAATCGGCTGCAATCCAAACACTTGACCTTGTCTAGCCCTCTCACATCCAGATCCTGTCAGCATATCCGACCCGCTAACCCAAACCGGATTCGCCGTCAAAAAAGCTTGTCCTGGCAATCCGACGCCCTTTAAAAACGACTGTGTCATTGACACAAGGAAGAACCATTCAGTATCAGTAACATCATCATCCACAACAGCTTCTGATGAAGAATTCGACCCAAAAATCAACGAGTTCAATCTGGTCATTTGAATGTCTGGATGGGCGGCGAACGAGAAGACGGAAGCGATTGGTATGGTAATAATGGCGCTGGTGGTTTACATAACCAAATCGGCTTTGTTTCAAACCCTAACAACAACACCGTCCTTCTCAGGTACAATTTGGGATGCTTCTCAACTCAATTCGAGGTTTTCTGTTGAGAATAGTGGCGTTGGGTTTGATTTGGGATTTAAGGGGTTTGATGATGTTGCGAGCAGTGGAGTGTTTATGAATAGGTCTAAGCTTTTGAGGCCGCTTGATAGCTTTCCGTCTACCGGGACGCAGCCTACGTTGTTTCAGAAGCGCGCAGCCTTGCGTAAGAATTTGGGGGATAAGAGGAATGTTGGGGGATTAGAGCTGCAGAGTGGTGAGGTTGATGGGGATAAGCGAAAGAGGGAGATGGGGTTGAATTAATTCAATTAATTGTGTTTATTAACCTAATTAATTAATTAAATGAATTAATTGTGTTTAATTAACCTAATTAATACCATCTAACGGAGATTTAACAAAAAATTAACGAAAACGTTACGGTGTGTGATTTAGCAAAAAACAAACTAACAAAGGGTGGTTTTCGGCAATAAAATGTATAAGGGGTGGTTTTCGGCAATTACGCCTTATAAGGGGTGGTTTTCGGCAATAATCCCAACTATATATTATGATTCATAAAATAATATGACATAAGGGAAGGGATCAGATATAAAGTGGTAGTTTTCGTATAAAATATAAAATCATCCCAACCTTTGATTGATTTCAATCGGACGGTTTTAATACGCATTCAAATACTTACCAAAATAACATCAAAAGGGCAAATCCGTAAAGTTGAATAAAACAATTATATTTAAGATCAGGTTAACATATTATATCCTTAAAATCCGTAAACTAATTATATCAGTTACTTTCTTTCCAAATCAATTTTAATTCCATTCTATTTCGAATTTATCGAGGTGCAATAAAATGTGATGTATGGTTCATCGAACATGTTTTTCAGTTCAAACGCTTCATTGCAAATATGATTCGTAATGTGCATGGTCCAAAAATATAAATATTATGGTTCTAGAACCATATTGTTCAAATTTTTGGATCATATTAGAATTGAACCATATTATTCATTATTATATGTTTAGGGCAAATGAAATTTGATAAACGGTCAATAATTATTTCCTTTTACTGAAACTACCTGTAAACCACCCATACATATATCGAGTAAGTTATACATTGATTACAATCCAACTTGATTTGGTTCAAAATATCAAACTATATGGTTCAAGAATCATATATAATAGTTTTTTGGACCATACATATATCGAGTAAGCTATACACTGAGTAGCATCCAACTTGATATGGTTCAAATTATCAAACAAACTCTATGGTTCAAGAACCATATATTACACATTTTTTGACCATACTTATCTCGAGTAAGCTATACACTGATTAGCATCTAACTTGATATGGTTCAAAATATCAAACTATATGGTTCAAAATATTGAACTATATGGTTCTTGGACCATATAATACAATTTTTTGGACATACATAAATTAACATAAATTAACAGAAAATAGATCTCAACACAAAACATCAATAAATCGCAACAACAACAAAATGTCAAAAACCCTAGCAAATCGTAGCAGTCCATGGGAGACGTGTCAGTGGCGGTTGAGTGGTCGGCGTGGGTCAGTTGTCGGGCGATTTTTAAATCGACGTAGGAAAACAACAACGGCGACGCAGGAAGACGATGGCAGGACACAGGAAGACGAGAGCGACGCTGCGGGTGTGTCGGAGGTAGCTTCTTCGTCCGATGTGTCGCAGGTTGTTTCAAGATTTGTTCAAGACGACCTAATTTGGGAGTGAATTATGGGATTCGACAAGCAAACCATATCTTTCTATTCCCAAATGTAATTTAATTTAGTTTAAATCTGGTCCGTTAATCTATTTATTTTAACAAATCCCTTCCCATGACATAACATATATAGATTTTGATATATATATATAGGCCCGATTAGTTCGATTAGCCATGTGGGTAACTCGAATCAATGAATCGGACGGGTTTGGACATTATTTTAAGTTTGAATTTATCGGGTAGGTTTAGCCCGATACGAATATATGGGTTACAATTTATAAAAAATCCAGACCGAACCCGGCCTGAGTCCTAACTTAACTAGAAAATAACCCCTAAAAGCAAAATAATTCCAAAATAATAATTATATAGTTAAATAATTCTTAAATTAATTCTTAAAATTTAATTATTCTCAAAGAAGAATAACCTACACTAACCCCAAATCATAAACAAATAATCCTAATTAATTTATTCAATGAACCCTTAAAATTATTATCCAATAATGTTAATTTGATTTAAGGGTAATAATGTAAATATATTATTATGGCGCCACAGGTTTGTCGGGGCTCTGCAACATCAAACGGAGCTGGTGTGAACGATCTGACTTTCGAAAGAATAGTGTAGTTGGTAGTATTATGATAATAAGTTATTAAAATAGTGGTTTTTCATAAAACTGTGATAATAATAGTGGT
Source organism: Sedum album (assembly GCA_006409495.1). Classification (NCBI taxonomy): domain Eukaryota; kingdom Viridiplantae; phylum Streptophyta; class Magnoliopsida; order Saxifragales; family Crassulaceae; genus Sedum; species Sedum album. The sequence goes on from QZGG01000291.1 coordinate 94,803, forward strand.
TTTCGGTAAGTAATTTAAATATAAAATAATATTTTATTTCCACGTGTACACCCACTTAACGGAAGTTTTAACGGAATAGTGTCAATGGTGGTTTTTTGATAACGGAGCTATTATAATATACTCATTTAGCAATCATATATATATTAAAAGAGAAGTATGATTGGGTACGTGTCGCCGTGTGAGCGATTTGACCTACGTTTCATTTTTTTAGAATTTTGAATTCTTTTCCCTTTTTTCTGATTGGCTGACTTTTTTCTAAATCCTAAAAACCCTCTTATCTAATAATTTCAAAATGAAATATATTTTTACAATTTTTAAAAAGTGATGAAGAATTTTTCCTAATCAATATTTCTTTACACTCAAATAAAACTGAATATATCAAATTTAAATTACTTAAAATTACTCAAAATTCCTTTGTACATTTATGAAAGGTTTTCCTAATCAATATTTCTTTATACTCAAATAAAACTGAATATATCAAATTTAAATTACTTAAAATTACTCAAAATATAACTTCACTCCGCACAAGGTGCGGGTAAATACCTAGTTAGTTGTTAAAATGGTGGTTTACTGCAAAACGGGGTATTATAATGGTGGTTTGCTGCAATTATCCCTAGAATTAAATATATTTATATATCAGATACAGAGTAAGGATCCAAAGGGACAAGTAACTTTTGTAAGACAGAAGGACACGATCTCAACCGTTGATTTTGATTGATCTAACGGTTGAGATTAAAGTGGTTTTTAATTTAAATAGGTGATTGAATATGCAAAATAAACGAGCGGTTGAGAATGACGGTTATCAATTTCAACCGTTAGATTATTAGAAATCAACGATTGAGATGATATTCTACTGTCCTACGTATAAATGCATGTTCTCCAAATCACACAACTGGTAATCACATTTCCCCAAAGATACTTTAGTTTAGCAAAATATTTTTCAACAATTGTCTCAAATTAGCAATCTCTTCTCTTAGATCATAAATCTTTGGATTGTTAGAGGTTGAAAACATGGAATTTAATTCTAACCAGACTTGAGCACATTCACTGGCATGAGTCGATGATGAGCCTATATCTGGTGCAACAGATATATGATTCATGACTTCACAACTCTTCTACATCTCTACCATCTTAACAATTACAACTTATCATCTGACTTCAGAATACAACCAGTAACAAAACTTAAGTTATTTTGAAAACTAAGGCTGCTTCCATGGAGTTTTTCCAAGCAATATAATTCTCAGCACTAAGCAAAGACTGTGAAACTAAGGACACTACTATGTTTTCAATTTGGCTGATAAACATCGGATCTTCACTGCGTACTTCAGCAGAAATGCTACTAGATTCTATTGACATTATCCATATTTAATCTATGGTTATAGATTCTTAAAGATATAAATAAATCTGAGAGTTCAATGGGTAAATGAACTCAGTTTGTGGCACATTTGTTAGCAAACAGGTCAAAGCTGCTGAAGCAGGAGGTGAAGCAGGAGTTATACAGTCTGAATGAACAACGACGTTCGGACTACAACATAATGGCAAGTCACGATGCCAAAGACGGAAAGATCGGGAATCGTATATTGTCACGATATTTTAATTATATTAGAATTCGATCAGAATTAGGAAGTTTCCAAAATCTGAAGTCCATTAGAATTAGGAAATCTGAAGTCGATTAGAATTAGGAAATCTGAAGTCGATTAGAATTAGGAAGTTTCTATCATTATCTTTGATAGAACACTATAAATTCAGAAGAAGAAGAGCTGATCGAGTGTGACTTTCTGTGTAGAAGATTGAGAAAGCAGGAGCATTGAGAAGGTCTACGTATGAGCTGAGTTTATTAAGCTAATTGCACGGACAGGTGCGCTGAAGGAGCTTACTGCAATTCATAGGTGATTCGCTGTCTCCTAGGAGTTGTTCTTTGATACATATTCAGAGAGAGTAGAGGATCGTTCACTTGACGAACAAGAGATCAGTGGAGTTCTGATCTGGTGGATAGCTGATAGGTAGTCAGTACTCTTGAACTGAGGTTTCCACGAGTTGTTTCATTTAAAGTTCTTTGAGAAAGTCAATTTGGTGTAATTGTACTTGAACTTATTAGTAAAACGTTTCCATCGGGCTTTGTAGTAAGCCCCCAGACTAAACCTTAAAGGAGCCGAACTGGGTTAACAAGTCTTGTGTCTTTTAAATTACTGTTAGTTAATTTTGTGCACAAGCTTTGCTTCACATTACCTGAAGCAAGTCTGAGAATCGTGACCTCAAACCGGCTCTGATACTATATTGGAAATGGCATCAGAGGTCTGCTGGAGCTCTGCAACGTCTAATGGAGGTGGTGAGAACGTTCGAACTTCGAAAGAATTTGAATTCGGGGAAAAACTAACTCAATTTGATTCAGGCACAAAAGTGTAATTTTGTACAAGATTTGATTTTTTTGATATATACACATTAGTCCCTACACTAATATATCAAAGGGTTTTTTAACAAAAACCACCCGTATAATAGGGTGTTTTTGCAGGAACCACCCTTATAAAAAATGTTTTGTGCTAACCACCCGTATCTTTTTTTCCGTCAAATTCGAACCACCCAAACTGAATTCCGTTAACTCTACCGTCACTATTTATTTTTATTCATTTTTTAGTTTCTTAAAATTTAAAATAATAGAAGAGGAAGAAGTGGCGTTGAGTAGGCAGTCCGCTGCTATCTCCGACCACTCCCTCACCTTCATTAACAAATTCCAATTCCACATTCCTCTCGCACACCACTTCGCTTCGTCTCTGCTTGTCCCAATCCTGTCCCATTTGCTTAAACACGGAAGCCGGAAACAGCAGGATCGTTTGACGAGAATCGCGTCTTGGTAATCGGAGACCGACTCGTCTTCGTCGTCGTCCGCGATTGTTTCCATCGTCGCCGATCGCATTTCTCCAATCGTGTTTCTTACGGAGTTTCAAAAACCCTAACCCTAATTTTGCCTTTTCCCTCAATTCCAACGCTCGATAAAGCGTACGGTGCATCGCCATTCTCTTTTGACTTTACCAACTGAGCATCGACACATCATCAATCGTCTTCGTCGGTTTCCCGCGAAACACTACGTGACGTCAGCAATCGTCTCCACCAGACTCTCTGCAATTCCTCGAATCAACCGCACCATGGCCACCAAAAAGAACCACAACTCTCCTCCCAACCACCACCTCAAACTTCCTCAACCGCCGCCGCTTCTTCAGTCTCGATCCAGACTCCCGTCATTACCATCTCAACCTCCTATGGCGTCACTAAATCCTCGATCCAGAAAGTGACATCGTCGCTCACTTGAACCACGTATTCCCCTGCACTTGCCTCATCGCTCTCTTCATCGTCGCTCACTGGAACCACGTATTCCTCTGCACTTTATGTTTAAATTATTTTGTATTTTGTATTTTTTAATATAAAATATTTATGGAAATTTAAGAAATCAAAATAATTTAAACATAATGGTAGAGTTAACGGAATTCAGTTTGGGTGGTTCGAATTTGACGGGAAAAAAGATACGGGTGGTTAGCACAAAACATTTTTATAAGGGTGGTTCCTGCAAAACACCCTATTATACGGGTGGTTTTTGTTAAACCTTATTTAATACCTTATTTCGAAGAGAACGACGAGCCCGTCAGAACTCACGAGCTTCGCTAATCTTTAGTATGGTGTTTTTTGGGCTTTTAAGCTCGTTTACTATTTTATTACAAATTTTTAGTATTTTTCGAATATTTCTGAATATTTTTTGATTTTGTTTTAGGATTTTTTTGTTTCCCTATTTAAAGGGAACTTAGCTACGATTGTTAGACGGTTGATCCTGAGTTTAATAAAAATTTCTAGATTTTTTCTAATAGTGTTCTTCCACGCACGTACGCTGCATCAGCATCACAGTGTGTCCTATTCTAGTTCCGACCATTATGACATTGAAATTTAGCTATGAGCGTATGACATCGGTTGCCATATTTGGCTCTCCTGATTAAGCATATATTCCAACCATAATGAGAAATCAACATATCTAATCTTTGTTTGAAATTAAACTTCAACACGTTGATACTCAATTTAGCAGCTTACAACAATTTGACGAGAGAGTGAGTTTCATCTCCTCTGATGTTGTTTTCTCTAGTTATTAGTGGACAATAGTGGTTAGATTTTCATTTGTTAAGTGAGTCTAGCTAACATGATGTTGAGTTTGTTTATGCTAATGCTACTATGTATTTTTTTCGCTTATGTGTAACGTTGTGAATGATGTTGTGTATGATGTTATAAATGTTTTGTATGCTGCTATGTAGTTCGTTGTTGTGTTTATTATTATTACTCGTAACTCGTCAGGTGTAATAAATCAATCATTAAAAATAAGGACAGGCCTATTATGATATAAAATGACGTAACAGAAGACCTACAAAATTTATAAGGGACAAAGTTTAAAGATATGTCCCAAAAACCATTAGGATAATAGAAATTCTAATATTGAAAAATTGATCCACCAAAAACTAATTAAACAAGTTAAACGATCACCACATTAAAAATTAAGTAAGAAGATTGATCGAATAAGAAAAATCCTCCCTAAATCAGAAGTTGAATCACATGTATATGTAATTTTTGTAATTTGATTCTTCAGAAGTGGAATTTTGATATGAAATTTACTTATGTTTGGCTCCCTCGAGGTGGAGTTGTTCCTATCTAATATATTTTTAATATTAATTCTCAACAAATGGAATCACTTTTTATTTTACGAATTGGGGTGTGGTTTCGGTACAAACCACTTTTAAAATGAAAAATTAGAACCCCTTCCAATCACACGACCAAACAATTCAATGGATGAGATTTAATGATATTATTAATATGATAATCAATATTATCAATTAATATAAGGGACACACTTGTCAATTTTTTATTTATTTTAATCATTAATTATTTATTTATGGAAATTGCATTAAATTATTTTTTTTTTCTAAAAAGTGCATTACTATATTTTTTAAAGTGCATTATTTTTTTTAAAAGGCATTACAAAGGTGAAATAGACAATACTTTTTACAATGTTTTTTTATATTTTTATGCATTTTTTGAAATTTCTGGTGATACAATTTTTATTATAATGTTTAAAAAAATTCATGGAGTTTTAAAATATTTAGTGATACACTTTTTATATTTTATAATCAATTTTTTATTATTTATAACTAAACATTGTAATGCACTTTAAAATAATCTATTTATGAGTTACATTGATTTGAAATGACAAGTGTGCCCTTCAATTACTAAAAATGATTTATATTTAATTAATGAGGTAATAAATATATACCATTAAATTGTTAGATCTTTAGGCTCATATTAGTTCCAAGTTTTCATTTTATAATAAGTTCTCATTTGAAATTTTCCCCATATTACTAATTTTTATAGGGAAAATTGCAAAAACATGTTCTGGACTACCACACAATTTCAAATTGAGGACGGACTATCTCAGTTTTCAAATTGAGGACCGGACTATCTCAATTTATTTAGGTATAATTATCAATATAATGAAATAGTTGAAATAATATAAAAATAAATTAAATCCAATATTTAATTTATATGCTCATTATATAAGTAAAGTTCAAGAACGACATTTTACTTTGGATTATACTGTGAGATAAATTTTCACTGTTGATTATTAATAATCTAACGGATGTTAATAAAAAAATAACTATCAAATCCATCAACTATATGTATTGCAAACTCAGTCGTCAATTTAATTAAAAACCAACGACTAAGATTGTGTCATTTGGTTTATGAAAATATATGGTTTTAGGAGGATGGATAAATAGATGTGAGACCGTGAGACACGATCTCGATCGTGAATTCAAACAATCCAACAGATGAGATTTGATTCAAAATAATGATAGTTCGTGTTTAAATTGAAATAGTCTGGATCTTTATTTGAAAATTGAGAAAGTCCAGACCTTTATTTGAAAATTATGAAAGTTCAGACATTTATTTGAAAATTGAGAAAGTCCGGACATATATTTTCATAAACCAAATGTCACAATCTTAGTCGTTGGTGTTTAATTAATTGACGGCTGAATTTGCAATACATATAGTTGATGGATTTGACAATTATTTTTTTATTAACATCCGTTAGATTATTAATAATCAACGGTGGAAATTTATCTCACAGTCTAATCAAAAGTAAAATGTCGTTCTTGAGCTTTACCTATATAATGAGCATATAAATTAAATATTGGATCTAATTTATTTTTATATTATTTCAATTATTTCATTATATTGATAATTATACCTAAATAAATTGAGATAGTCCGATCCTCAATTTGAAAATTGAGATAGTCAGGTCCTCAATTTGAAAATTGAGATAATCCGGTCCTCAATTTGAAAATTGAGATAGTCTGGTCCTCAATATGAAAATTGAGATAGTCCGGTCCTCAATTTGAAATTGTGTGGTAGTCCAGGACATGTTTTTGTAATTTTCCCATTTTTATAATAAGGTTCTCTCAATTACTGATGGATGTTTGGACTCATTACAGATTTGATAATCCGTAGCAACGAGTAGACGAGAAATAGACGAACGAGAGGGGTGACGAATGATTAGGATCTGGGGAGAGACGGAGATGAGATAGTAGAAACTGATTAATTCATTGGTGTCTTCATGGAATTAAATAGTTTGGCTTTTATAGCCTTGTAAAAATTACAAAATAGTACCCAAATTACTAATTATTATAATAAGGTTCTTTTAGTTACCTATTGATGTTTGGGCTCATTGTAGAAACTTTTTGGAAAGAGTAAAATTTTATGGGTGATACAAAAGAAGATTTAAAATGATAGTGAGTGTTGTATTTATTTAACATAAAACTAAAAATAATATGAAATAAAACCATACATTTAAAATCTATTATTTTAAACAATATTATAATATAATGTCAATTATAGTTTTATTAACTTTTGATCTTATTTTAGCATATATAAACTTTATAAAATTATTACTCAGCATACCATTGACATACCATTTTTGATATTACTATAGAAAACATACCATTTTTGATAAAAATTGAAAGATGACAGACAATCAAAGACTGATTTAAAGAAGTACAATACTTCATATTACTCGATAGTTTAATATAAATTAAATTATGTCTCTTTGAGGTCCTCGTAATGTACAATCAAACACTTACTTAACAAAATCGAAAGGCGACATACAATCAAACACTTATTCAAAAATTATAATAATTAATGATACTCGACACTCTAGCATAATTTAATAATTGCCTTTTTGAGGTAAATTAGATAATTTTTATCAATTTGACTTGTGAGCTATGGTTAGGGAAAAAACAGAGTTTTACGGGTGGTTCATGGCAATAAAGCGCTTGAATATCACGCACTAATGGATGGTGGTTCATGGAAAAAATGTATAACGGCAGGGTGGTTTCTGGAAAGAAATTATTTTATGGGTGGTTCTGGTGAAAACACGTATTTTATGGGTGTTTCGGGGCAATAAACCTAATTTTAATATACGTAAACTGTAGAAAATTATTATTATAATTTTTTTGTTTTCATTAGGGTTAATTGCAATAAAACATCCTCATAATAGGGCATATTGTAAGACACCACCCTTATTATGTAATATTACAATCAACCACCTATATAACTATTGTCGTTAACAAGTGTCACCTTTGATAATGGAGATGTGGTTAAATGGTTACGTAAGTGATTATGGAGGTGGTGAAGTGAAAACCATTTATTATAGTGGGAGTGTATTATCATAAAAATATTATTATATTAAAAAAGTAATATGTTTAACATAATATTCGACAAAAAAGTGATGAGTGATTGTTTGGTAAGGGCAAAGTTATACGAGTGATCGAATGAAATATTGCAATATACACGTGGTTCCGTGGAAATATGATCTTTATACAGTGGCCATCTGCAAACAACTCATTGCAGAAAACTACCATTCTTACAAATAATTACAAAAATGACTGTGTTATAAAAAACCATCATTCTCATAACTCTGTTAAAAATTGCGAAACATGCGCCATTCGAATGACTATATAATTTCTATATTGACAATTGAAAAAACCACTATCATAATATCTTGTTCTGTAGAAAAACACTATTATAATATATTTTTTGTAGAAAAACACTATTATAATATCACGTTCCGCTGAAAATCGTCAGGTTAACAACTAATTATGAAATAACTCTATTATAATAGCTCTGTTATCAAAAACCATCGCCTAAATATATAAGTAACGTTAGGGAATGAGGCTGATGCTACGATTGTTGCTATGTTTTATGAGCAAGACATTATACTTCTTGCTAAAAAATTAGGATTCGTTAATTTATGATCCACACTAAAATGATTTTGTACATTAAATGATTTTTTCGGAAATCACCTTTGATTTCTTCTTAAACGAAATATTAAAATTATAAATTATAAACAATATATTTAGAAAAACAGAATATTTATATTTAAGCTATAATGCAAAAATGAACTATATTTTCATACTTTAAAGTAGTAAGAATAGAAAAATGAAAAGATTAACTAAATTGAAAATTTTGAAGTTTATAAAATCAAAATAAAAAATAAAAATTGAAAACTGTTATAAATATGCACTAATGATGGTTGTATGGCCTTTGAGTTTAACGTGGATACTTTTTTGCTTTAATTTACTCACTCAATCCAAATAAACACATTAACACAAAAATAGTCACGTGTCAGTGAATGAATTAATTAGAGAATGAGATGAACGATTAAGATGAGGATGCGTGAATGCAAAATAGGATATAGATGTAGTTGAGGGTCTTCTTCTTTGTAATGCTATAATATAATGTGAAATGGATAATAACATAACGTCTCCTATCTTTCTCCCTGCTTGACTTGTCTATACTTTCACATCTTACCATTTTATTTACAAATCATAACAAAAACATGATTTTATGCTTGTTTTGCGCATGCTTTTAATCTAAAGATTGAAATCACAACCGTTTGGGAAAAGTAAACGAGAATAGCTAGTTGTGCTTTAAATGTGAAGGATAGTCAAATGGAAACAAATCGAGGTAGTGATATTTAATTTTAATTATATAATATTCTTTTATTTCATTCCCCTTGCCATTTTGTTATTTTAAATCTTGATTGATTTTGGAATGTATTGCTCATTTTTGTTATCTGAAATCTTTACTGATTTCTATATCTTGATCCACTAACCCTCCGTTTGGATGGAGAAAAGCAGTGAAAAGAAAATTTAAGAGAAAATATAGAGGAAGGTAATTTTCCAATGAAAAATTGAGTGAAAAAATTTCCATCAAACACACCCAAATATCTTTCTTTAAATTTTACATTAAAATTTCTTTTTCACTCATTTTTCCATGCATTCAAATGGAGTCTAAAGGATAGCTTATTTTTGAGGATCGAAATAAATATTGCAATCAGCACTAATTAAAAGCTGACTACACTACAGTCTACATAAGTGTCAATTGTCAACATTCTTCATGTTATTTAGACTGGACTCTAAATAACATTTGTATTTATAAATATTTATCTTTAGAAAAAACTTCAAGTGAGATCATCTATGTAAACGGTGAGATGCAATTATAATCGTTGATCTGTATCAATCTAATAGTTAATACAAACAACTGTCTCTACATATGTACATATAAATTCCTAAATTTAATTGTATCGTCAGATTTAAAGAATCAATATTATACTTACCGTTTTACTTAAACATATCTTTCTTCATGATCTCAAACCTTTATTTCTATATTGTAATTTTAGTGTAAATATATTTTGGGTATATTAATAGTCCACAATCTGAAACAAAAATAGTAAATGTGTTGTAGATTTTTATCACCTTAAGTTAGCTAGAGAAGCCACCAGTATAATACTATCCATATTATGATTTAAACCCTAACTAGTTGATCATAGTAACATCATCGGAATTTGAAGGAAAGACTCACGCTCTGGTTTTTTCATACAACAGTAGTGTTGGAATACTTTCGGTGTGTGAAATTATGTTTGCTAATGTAGCGTTTTTTGTCGGTCGAGATACGGGAGAAGTTTCTTCCCGATGGAATTTTGAGTCCGGCACTGACAAATTGGATGCAGTGGTTGCAGGGGACAATGGTACCGACCGTATCGGTGTTCAGAAGCTTGATTATGATGAGGTACCTAATATATTCTGCCTTTGATTTAAATGTTGAAATGCATGCAATATATGATAATTGAGATATTTGCAAAACTTAATTTTCAAAGAGCTTTACATGCGAAATGGTATGCTAATTTTTGGTGCTTTAAGTATTTTGTTGTGATTTGTGACGTAAAATCAAGGGTAACTTTTGGGATTCCTATGACGACGTCTGGATATTCGGTATAATATTCATTTAGATGTCGGTTTTAGAGTATGTATGAATATTAGAATAGGGTTTTGAGTTTCATGTAACACAAATACACATTGAAATAAGAAAACTCTAGAGGTGTTTTACTTTAGGCGAGTGATCAAGTCACAAGTCAGATTCGAGTATGAGTACATGATCAATTACGCTCTATTAGTTGGCACAGATGATCCATCTAATATTCAGGAGGGTGAAGCCAGTCCACAGAAAGTAGGATGGATGGGTGCCATGATAAATTAGACCTTGAAACTTGTCCTTCTTTCGAAAGGAAAGAAGGATGTAGGATGTAAGTGGATTTTCAAGAAAAAGTCAGGACAGTCAGAAACATTACACTAAAGTTCAAAGTGAGACTAGCTACAAAGGGTTACTCACACACGAAAGGGGGTTGATTATAATGAGATCTTCTTCCGTTTGGTACGGCACACTTCTATCAAAGTTGTGTTGGCATTCGTAGCCACCTGGAATTTAATTTGCATCTTGAGTAGATGGATGTCAAGACAATTTTTCTTCACGGAAACTTGGGGGAAGAGATTTACATGCAACATCGAGAAGGATTTGTACAACCAGGGGAGGAGAAACTTGTATGCAAGTTGTTTATATGTGGACTAAAATAGACTCCGAGGCAGTGATACAAGCGATTTGACTCGTACATGTTAAAGATTGGCTACAATAGATGTCAAGCTTATTAATGATCATTCAGTTATATTCCTATTGCTATATGTAGGTGACATGCTCATCGTTTGGAGTGAAAGGCTTGTTAGGAAGAGAGTTCGATATGAAAAATCTTAGCGCAATAAAGAAGATTCTTGGAATGGAGATTTGTAGAGAAACAAGCTCCGGAAGATTATGGTTATCTCAGAGGAGTAACCCTGAAAAGGTTGTGGATAGATTCGATATGAGTGTGTCAAGCCTGTGTCTACACCTCTGGTGAGTCACTTTAAGCTGTCATCGGCACATTGTCTGAAAACCGATGAAGAAGTATTGGATATGGCGCAAGTTCCTGATGCAAGTGTAGTTGGATGTATGATGTATGCCATGGTTTGTACTAGACCTGATCTAGCACAAGCTATCACCCAAGTTAGCAAGTACTTGTCTAATCCCGGAAGAGTTCACTAGAATGCATTAAAGGGGATTCTGGGGTATTTGAAGGGTAGCGCTGTCGTGGGCTCATGTTTGGTGGTCAGAAGAGCAAGGCTTCAGTGGTTGGATATGTTGATCCAGACTACGCTGGGAATCTCGTAAGTCGAAAATCTACTACAACGTATGTATTTACTCTTGTAGGAGGACCAATCTGTTGGAGATCTGTGTTATATCCTGTCGTTGCATTATCTACCACAAAAGCTGAGTATATGGCAATGAGAGAGGCAACCAAGGAGACATTGTTGATTAAGGAGCTGGTGGATAAATTGGGTGTTCAGCAAGGTGAAGTTTAGCTAGACTGTGATGGTCAGCGTGCTTTAGTCCTGATCAAGAATTAAGTTCATCATGCTAGGATGAAGCATATTGATGTCAAGTTAACAAGATTAGGGAACTTGTAGATGTAGGAAAGATCTTATTGGAGAAGGTGCACACTTCAGAGTACCTCGCTGATATGTTGACAAGGTGGACTTAATTCAAGTCTTCTCTTGTAAGATGAGCTTGTTCCCAAGCTGTGAAGGAAGTATTGAAGTCGCGTGAAATTTTGTGTCAAGAATGAGATTGTTATTAGTGATGCAAAATTCAGGGTAACTTATGAGCTTCCTATGATGACGCATGTGTATTCGGTATTACATTCAATTGTTATGTCGGTTTTAGAATGCGTAAAATACTAGATTGGGATTTTGAATTTCATGTAACACAAATACACATTGAAATAAGAAAACGCTACAGGTGCTTTAATCTAATCTTCTAATTCTTCCACACAACACTTTTGTATGTGTATATTATATCTTTACAGGTCATCAAGAATGGTACACTTTCCATATCATCCAAAATTGGTGAGTATACATTATTAGTTAGCATGTCTCAAAAACTATATGATTGATAGTTTTAGCTGACCATTGCTTTTTATTTAATTCCTCAGCTTTTGGTTGGACTATACGGCGAAAGAGATGGTTAGTCCTTACTCGTAGATCTTTGCTTATCTTCAAACAGGACCCTGTAAGTACAATAATTTATTTTACATGTGTCTTGATTTTTATGAGTCAATAATTCATATTTTTATTCGCACTTTATCTACCGTGTCTTTCCTACATATAGTTTTAACCACATCATTCTGTGATTGTTTGGGAATATAGTTTTGATAAGTATCTTCATTTTGATGTACTGTAGACATTGCAAGGAGATGGTGAAGCTAATAAAATTATTGGTGGTGTTGTCTTCAAGAAATCCGGAAAGTAAATGTAAATTAGGCCAGAATACATATCATTTTTTCTATGAATCCGGCTGATCGTTGGTTCTCGTTTATTGCAGAGTTGCAGTTAGAGAGGATAAAAAGTTGTTAACCTTAATATTTCCTGACGGGACGTCATTCGCTCTTAAGGTGATTTTCGAACATATAACTCAAACATTTCGATATATAAAAATTGTGTTTGACTGTTAATCAATTTGTGAAGGCACATAAATCTGAAGATTTTCTTGAATGGAGAATAGCATTGGAATATGCTCTAGCTCAAGCTCTAAAATGACCTTCTTTTGCCTCAGATAAATGTTCCCAAATAAAGAATTCAACCAAACCCTCATTTCTCCAACCTCTTGTACACCCTCATTTGCATCTATGGAAACCTTTGTCGGATTTGTTTTTCTTCTCTTCGTTTTGGGGTTTTCTACAATTACTTTAGATATCTAAGAAGCATATTTCTGTAGAGCTTGTATCCCTTGGATCCATCTAATTTGGTGGACTCGTGAACCCCCTCTTGCATCCATTAATTGCATTTTTTGGATGCACCAGATTGCACCACGTCATTGCATTTGTCATGTGCACATCACGTGTGCATCATGTGCAAAACACGTGCAACTCACATGTTTCGTTAATGCGTTGGCACAATCTGGTGCATCCAAAAAATGCAATCAACGAATGCAAGAAGGTGTTCACGAGTTCACCAAATTAGATGGATTCAAATGATACATATCCTATATTTGTATGCCTGAGTAACCACTAGTAAGGTAGTATATGTAATATGTTTCCTCTATAGATGGTATTTAATTTTTAACAGGAAGGAATATTCAAGTGGGTGCTTATCTCTAACATAAGTTTCAAAGTATCAACAAATAAATAAAATTCCCCTTCTTTTTTCATGGTCTTTGTATTTTTTGGTTCATGAAATATTTGAGAAATGGTAAGATGAATAATTGTTAGAAAAAGAAGATTATGTGCTTTATTTGATGAGAAGCGTGATAAAAAACTCAATACAAAATATTGCATCCTTCATTAGGAAATATCCAAACAGAAGAATTTTTTTTGATAAATCAACCGTTCGTAAGCATCATCTCAATCCATAAACTTTTTTTCATAAATACATTTATATAAATAGTGAAAGATTAAAAAATGACAACTTAATATATGTGAACACAGGGACGAATCAACGTTTTAAAGGGGCGGGGCAGTGAACAATGAGACTCTAACTCAAGCGCTAATTTATAACAATCCGACGGATGAATTTTACGAGAAAACATTAAACTTCAGCCACATCATGAATTTGTAAGTCCAACAGCCAAATTTAATTATTAAATCTAAACATTATATTAAAATCAAACATTCTGATTTTATCCTTATCCTATTGTATTTTATGATTTAATAAATTCACATGTATTTTTGTTCAACAAGTTTGAATTAAATTCTAACAAAGTCGAGCATTGGGAATATTACAAATTCCATGTGCACCGAAACAATTGCATATTAATTTCACTGATAGAATTAGCTGTAAATATCAACCAACTTTCATAATATTTCCTCACTTTCCAATTTTTAGACTACAAAGTTCATTACTCATAACTCACAAATTTAATTCTCATTGAATTTTAGATTTCTACCATAAGTTTAATTACTATTTTGAGATTAAATTTATTTATTTTAGTGCCAGATTTATCCAGGTATCTCCACAAAAAGAATTTCATCTTTATAGCATATGAAATTAAAATTATAAAGACTCTAAAATATTAAATTTTAAATAAATTATTTCCTAATACTTCTATTTCTCGGTATGTTTTTTGTAATGGAATATTTTAAAAATGGAAAGAAATTGTGTGAAACATATAATTCTAATTTTTTTGTGATGAAAAATGAAATCAGAATAAATAACCAAATACAAAATGTTCATTGGGAAAGATCCAATCTGAAGATTATTTTTTGATAAATCAAACGTCCAAAAGCATCATCTTATTTTCATAAGAATTTTTCTCGAGGCAATGTTGAGAAGGTACGCGTCGTCGAGCGATTAGCTATCGCGTCGTAAGACTTTTAATAAAGTCTCATGTGATTTTTTTCAACATATTTGAATCAAATTCTAAAGAAGAATTGGAGTATCAAGAGTATGAAGAAAATCACCCACATTGAATTCCATCATTCTTTTTCCCAAATTGGTTCACATTCTACATCCTAAGCTCAAATTCTTAATATCGAGTATAGAATCATACTCATTTTCTTCATCCGTCGCAACACATTTTGTCTTGATGGATGACTCTGGGTTTGTTGCTCAAGAAAACGGCGACATTTCTAATCACTGGGATTTTGAGGCATTGGATGAGAATGTGTATACGTTGAGTTCGACGGATGAGAGCAGCAACAACAGCAGTGTGACGCAAAATGATGTAATGATAACAAAATACTCTTCAGGAATTTAAATTCTAGAGGATTCTGTGTTTAACAACAAGATATCGTATTGGTAGATTTATGTAGATTCACGCAGAAGTCCGTTGGAGTTGGCTAATCTTTATTTATTTTTGTTAACTTGTGTCATCACAGATTATCAAGAACGGACCGGTTTTGATATCATGCAAAAATGGTGAGCTATGACCTTTAATATTCTTGTATTTTAACTGTGCAAGGTTGAATCCTCACTGTTTTCTTATTTTCAGGTTTGGGTTTGTATTCATGGCGAAGAAGATGGCTTGTCCTTAATAAGAGAGCTATAGTTTTTTTCAAACGTGATCCTGTAAGTACCACAATTCATTTTATATTTATAACTTATGAAATCATCTCGCCGGAACTTTTTTGTAACTATTTCTGTTTTACAAACATTTGACGTTTTAAGATATATTACCGTTGTATATCGTATCGATTGTCTTGAATTTTCTTGAATATGTTTCTTTGTTGAATTGTAGAACATATTGAGTGGTGGTCAAGTAAACTTGATATTAGGTGGTATCCTCTTAAAGAAATCTGGAAGGTAAATTTGGTTCGCGTAATAATTTCTACCATTTTCTTCGCGAATAATGTTCATGGTTGATTTTCATATGTTACAGCTTTAAAGTTAGAGAGGATAAAAAGTTGTTAACCGTAACATTTCCTGATGCACTGGACAGGAGAGCATTCACTTTTAAGGTTAACATAATATTAAAGTTCTTACTTATAATTTTCTGATGCAACATTTTGACAATTATTTGTATGCATTTTGAAGACCGAAACATTAGAAGATTTGCAAAAATGGAGAGCTGCACTAGAAATTGCTCTTCAACTAGCTCCAATCACTCCGTGTTCTCCATCTTTAATAGGATCCTTTTGGCAATGTATGTGCTTCCAATATAAGCTTGATTAAATTTTTGTAGAGGTGTTGATTTCATATATTTTTATTCTTTTTCAGTTATGTCAGGGATCGCTAAACCCGCTGCTAAATCTCAAAAGGTAAGGAGGACATTGTCGCGCGCATTAAAACATACGGATGAAAAACCTTCACTCTTGGAAAAAGCGTTGTGTTTCCTTGAAAATTTTGGTAGGTTTCTGAAGTAAGAGTAAATTCAGGAGTGCCTTTTTCTTTGTTAATAAAAGAAATTCAACATGTTTTGTTTTTGTAAAACAGGCACCAAAGTGGAAGGTATTTTGCGAATTTCTGCAGATTTAGGTGAAGTTCAGCGTAGAATTAAAGATTTTGAAGAAGGTAACACTGAATTTGATGCTAAAGAGGACGCTCATGTTGTTGCTGATTGTTTTAAGGTACATTTTAATCTACACAGTTGCATCATATTTCTGTTTCTTAACTTTTGATCTAAGAACTTGTATGATCTGCAGCATATACTACGGGAACTTCAGTCATCCGTTGTTCCTGCTCGCTGTTGTAGTGAGTTGGTAAAGGCTTTCGGTAAGAAAATTTCTCATACATTCTTTTAAATCCTTCATTATTTGTACGTGAAAAGTTGATTACCATTGTATTTTCTAGACACATATGAAGGTGATGCCCGGATCGATGCCTTGCGCAAGACTATATTTAAGAACCTTCCTGAATCGAATCGACTCTTATTCCAGAGGTAACCAAAAAATGTGCATCATTCTTAACATCCTTTATCTGAGTCTACTTTTTAGAAAATGTTTTAAGACACTTTTTTCTCAACACATTATAAGTTCATATAATTCTTTTGTACTTGTCAGAATCTTGAAGATGTTGTACACAATATGTTGCACGCCTGAAAACCGCATGTCTCCGGCAGCCGTAGCTGCGTGCATGGCGCCATTGCTCTTAAGGCCAATATTAGATGGAGAATGCAATTTGATGGATGAAACAGATTTCATTAATGATGATTCTTCTCAGCTTTTCGGTATTGCATTTGCGGCTAAAACTGCTCAAGGCATTATTGCATTGATTCTGGAGGAGTATCATAACATATTCAATGTAATGTGATATATATGGCTTCTTTGAATTACTGAGCCATCAAAAGTGATTATTGATATATTTAATTTGATATACAGGATGAGAACTCAAATAGATATTCAGTATCAGTTGATTCTGAAGAAGATCCTGACAATGAAAATTCAATGGACGAGTATTCTGAAGTTTCGAATGAAGAGCCAAGGAGAAGCAGTAGTTTTCGTGGCAGCGATCTTTACGATGAAACGGTACTTCATGTTAAAATGTTTTTGTTCTTCTCTACAACCATATCACAGTTTGATTTTAATATATATCATAACATTCTTGATTTTTAACAGGACTTAAGCTCTAATTTGAGATTGTCTGATAGTTGTGATTTGGGATCTTCGGAGAGAAATGCTAGCCATCTTAGGAAGAGTCAAGATCAGTATGAAAAAGGAGTTAAGAAGACGCATGTTAACCTGTTTTGTACTTATAAGGCCTTGTCTAACAGGAAGCCAAATCAATCATTTAATCACTTATTATCTCGGCTGAAGCCAATTTCTCCCCCACCTGAAACATGTCAAGAAAGTTCACCAGAGGAACCCAAAAGGTTCTCAGTCGACGGAACACTGACTTCACATTGGGAAACAGAATCTGTGAGTATTTTTGAGATTTTTCCAAAGCGTTTACAATTACTAACACTTGCTATTGATGTTAAACTGACTTCTTGATTTTTATACAGACGAAGAAAATAAGTTCCGCGGAAAAGTAAGAATACTTCACATTTGGTTATCTGAACTTATATGAATATACTTCATAATTGGGTTTTGGTTATTTTTGTTTGCTTTAAATCAGACAACTTGAGGAGAAGAAGACTTATTTACAACAGAGCTTAAGAGAAGAGGTTTGTTTAGTTTCTCAATCCGGTTATACCGTCTTGCTATTCGGATACCATCACATATCTTGTATTGTGGAAAACAGGCTAATGTAAATGCTTCGTTACAAGGATCTTTGGAGAAAAAGAAGCAGGATTTGATCGAACGATATCTGATACTCAATGAGCATGTAGTTCTTTTTCCATGTGTTTCGATTACTTTTTTATCTTTTTACACAAAAAATTGCATATGGTAATAGTTGATTAAATTGTAGGTTGAGAAGCTTCATGAAAAATTACAAACTGAAAACAATTTGCCATTAATGACGGAAGTTGGTCGAAGTCGCCGCATATCATCTGCAAATTTGTCCGACCAAGAACGAATGGTTTGTGTAATGAAAACAGAAATTTTCCACATAAATGTCAATTTCTTATAAAACACTTGTGGACTTGCAGACAGGAGAAGAGGAAGACGATGAAAATGAAGAATTTCCTCATCAGCTCAGTTTGCTGCAACTTCTCTGTGGTTCATCCTCGGACGCCCCGAAAACTACTAATACTTACCAGAATATACAAAATGCTACACTGTTAGTAATCCTTGACATTCCTAGTTTCCTTTATACATGAATGATATTAGAAGCACGGCTTACGATTTGTCGTTTTTTGTACAAAAATATTACAGGGAGACTTTGCTACGAGATTTCGACGCAAACCTCACATTTCAGGAAACACTGGCTGTAAGTAGCAGACATGCTTTGTTTTTTTCTTCTCATAACATATTTTATAAATATTTTTGTTCATTTGTTTACATTTTGGATGAATAATCTGCAGGAACTCTCGATCCAACCGGTCATATTACCTCCTATAAAACCGAGAGGAAAATCCGGGACATCTTCGAATTCCAAAACAAAAAAGGGTCACTCACGCAGTTCAGAGGAGCATCGGCGAGGGACAGAATCCATTGTTTCTCCTTTCAAATTTGATAAAATTTAAATATATACTTAATACATGGGAAATTGTGTCAAATATTAGTTTTTCCATGTTATAATTATATATTCATTGTTCAAATCCATTTAATTTACTATTACATTTTACTAGTAATTATTTAAAAGCACTCTAAATAATAAAATTTGTATGTAGAAGTGCAAACAGAAATTTTTAAAAATTGTCATTTTGAAAATTAGCAGGGGAACACATACAATCTTTTATAAACTATAGTAAATAAATTTTAAGAATTCCGAATAAATATTTTATTATTTAGTAGTCAAATTTGTTAGAACTTACTTATACTTTACTTTTAGTTATTGATAATAAGTCTAGAGTAAACATGAGAATCACCAAATGCGGCAAAGCTCTCATACGTCATAAGATCACTGTAATGCAAATTTTCTGTCTAGAAACAATAAGTTGTTTCAGTTCGATTTGATGAGAGTACGTTGAGTTAGGGATGCACAAAACTCAGACCGGACCGGAAAATCGGACCGGACCGGACCGAAATTTCGGTTTTCGGTCCGGACCGAACCGAATCGGTTCGGTCCTCGGTCCTAAAATTTCTAATTTTCGGTTTTCGGTCCGGTCCGGTTCGGTCCCAACAAATATTCGGTCCGGACCGAGGACCGAATTGTTTGAATGATGTTGGTAGTTGAAAATTTTCCAAATTTGCCCCCTTTCAAAGATTTTGTTCCCCATTTACCCTACTTCAAAGATTAATTCCTCATTTACCCCACTTCAAAAGATTAATTCCTCATTTACCCCATTCAAAAGATTAATTCCCTCATTTACCCTTGAATACTAATTGAAAATTGAAAATAATAAAATTAAAATTTTGAATACTAAAATTTGAAAATTAAAATATTAAAATAATCAATTTATCATATTAATTTTGACACCCATAAAAAATATTAATTTTGACTATTTTACCATTTCATTAAAAATTTCAAAAATAAATATATTTTTTATACTTTTAAATTAAAAACATAATGAATTATTTGAAAGAGTAAATAGTTTTATTTTATCAATGATATTCCTTCAAAGTTATAAATTTACAGTCTTGTTTATATAAAAAATAAATGTAAAATAATTTTAATAAATATCATTGATAAAATAAAACTATTTTTTCTTTCAAATAGTTCAGTATGTTTTTAATTTAAAAGCATAAAAATATATTTATTTTTGAAATTTTTAATGAAATGGTAAAATAGTCAAAATTAATATGATAAATTGATTATTTTAATATTTTAATTTTCAAATTTTAGTATTCAAGGTTAAATGAGGAATTGGGGTTAAATGAGAAATTAATCTTTTGAAGTGGGGTAAATGAGGAATTAATCTTTGAAGTGGGGTAAATGGGGAACAAAATCTTTGAAAGGGGGCAAATTTGGAAATTATTCTTGGTAGTTTGGGTCTTGTCCTCTCATACTCTCAGTCTCATAGTATTGAAACCGAATGATGTTGGTAGTTTGGGTTATTGTTGAAGTTTGATTAGAATTGGATATGTTTTTTGGCCATATAAAATTGAATTTCAACAGGGATTTAATGGATGAAACGGTAAATTGAAAATGGATGTGACGTGTGAAGTTTGTCAAAATTTCAACAGGGATTATTCGGTCTTAGACCGGACCGGACCGAATTTGGACCGGACCGAATCGGTTCGGTCCGGTTCGGTCTTCGGTCCTTTTTCTATAAATAATTCGGTCCGGTCCAGACCGAATGTGCATCCCTACGTTGAGTTTTTGAAAGCGAACAATTGGCGCATATCTAGTTGTCGAATATGACATATAGTGACAGAGAATTTCAAGGACTCGTGATTGATCAAATGCTATGACTTCTCATCAATTGCTTCAAAATGGATAAAGAGGCTAGTATATATATAGTAACATTAGAAACTTCAACCTCGATTACACCTTGAAAAAAGCTTCAACTTCGACAGCAAATTCAGATAATACACAAAAATTAAGAGCAACATGTTCAGAAAAGTTATTGCATAATTAATAATCTAGTCTCCAAGAATTTAGGCAGCTAGAAATGGATACATAGATTTCCAGGGCCGAGCTTGCAACAACTGTCTTATCTCTTTCTTGAAACTTCTTAGATTTTGATGTAATGATCCATTTGTGTATGTATAAAACATGTTGTGAGTTATTTTAGGAATGCACAACGGTGTGGACCGAGTTTTTATTGTGCGGTCGGATCGCTGGATTGTAAATTTTTCAATAAGACCAAAAATGAACCGAACCCATAAAAATGTAGTACGTTCCAAGTTGGCTTGGTCCAGTCTTTTTAGTGTGTTTCTTTAAAAATTACGGTCCGATCCGACACGTGGGCCATTTTTTTTAAAAACCACTGGACCGTGGACCGGACCAGACTTTGACCTACCCTTAAAAATACGGTTCAGTCCGGTACAAATTTGTGCATCCCTAAGTGATTTTTCTCAAGTTATATATTTGGGGAAAGGTTCAAATGAGAACCTATTTTAAAATGAGAACTTAGAACTAATGTGAGCCTTAAGATGTAATAATTAAATGGTTTGGATTGATGACCCCATTAATCAAATATTAATTATTTTTAGTGATGAAAGGGCACACTTGTCATTTCAGATCAATATAGTTAATAAATGGATTATTTTAAATTGCGTAAAAAATTTAGTTTATATAATTTATTTTAAAATTTTAAATTAGTGGATATATAAAGTGCATCACTAAATACTTTAAAAGTGCATCAATTTTTTTAATAAAAAGTGCATTACTGGAAATCTAAAAAATGCACCAAAATTTAAATAATTGTAATAATTTTTTAATATGCGGATTGTAATGACTTTTTAAAAAATATTTTAATGCACTTTTTTTTAAAATATTGTAATGCACTTTTTAAATATTGTAATGCACTTTTAAAAAATATTTTAATGCACTTTTGCAAAAATATTGTAATGCACTTTTTTATAAAAATACATTAATACACTTTCAAAAAATCATTAATTATCAATTATAAAAATTGAATTGACAAGTGTGCCCCTCATATTGATTGATGATAGTAATTACCATATTAATAATGTCATTAATCATATCCATTGAATTTTTTGATCGTGTGGTTTATATTGGTTCTAAGTTTTTATTTTAAATGTGGTTTGTACCGGAACCAAACCCTATATATTTGATCTAATTAAATACTTGTGTGTTTAGTTGTTTGATGATATGCTTAGATATTTACATATGTTCGCGTGAGTGAAACTTTTAGGGTTTCATGATGATTGAACTTAGGATGTTAAGAAAATATTAAGCGTGTTAGTCTTGGGTGTATGATGTGCGAGAATGACAATTGCATTAGGTTATTTCTTAAGTGGACTTTGTTTATTGATCAACAAATCAAGGTGTTGAGATTATTGTATTCAGATTTTATGCGATTCACTAGATCGAGAGTTTGAAATTTATATGATTTAGGCTTCGTCCACATTCTAGAGGAGGAACAATAATTAAATCTAGAATGTACGATACTTATGCATGTACAATAACTGTCAATCACAAGTTTATGCATGTACAAACAATACTCTCATAGAAGTGAAGTATGATCAATGTTTCATTCTTATTTTAGGTATATAAAGAAAAATATCTTCTACTCTTCAATATTTTTTTGAGATAGGTTGATAGATACTATTCGAATAAACTCAGCGGAAGCTTTATATTAAAAGGGAAATAGGGGCCAAAGGCCAGAACAAGGGTGACTATGCAGAAAATCTGCCGAGAAAAAAGTTAAACACTACTTCACTAGAATGGACCTACACTACTCGATAAATGTCCAAAGGACCTGATACAAAATGCTACGACTTCAAGACATGTTTTTCAATATTTGGATGATTAGAAATGCAGGGAATGATCTCCTTTTATACTGCTGGTCGTGGTTCTTCCAACAGCTCTATGCATTGATGGCTTTAGTAACTCCTCCGCATTAATTGCTTGTTTATGCCTCTCTTTACCCCTCTTGATGACCTCCATTTTAATACCTTTTAAACTCCATTACTCCAGGGAATAATAGGCACGTCTTGAATGAGATGTGACACCATTTAGTAGCAGCTGGCACCTCCATTCATTGAAGTCGGACCAGCTGCTACTAAATGGTGTCACATCTCATTCAAGACGTGCCTATTATTCCCTGGAGTAATGGAGTTTAAAAGGTATTAAAATGGAGGTCATCAAGAGGGGTAAAGAGAGGCATAAACAAGCAATTAATGCGGAGGAGTTACTAAAGCCATCAATGCATAGAGCTGTTGGGAGAACCACGACCAGCAGTATAAAAGGAGATCATTCCCTGCATTTCTAATCATCCAAATATTGAAAAACATGTCTTGAAGTCGTAGCATTTTGTATCAGGTCCTTTGGACATTTATCGAGTAGTGTAGGTCCATTCTAGTGAAGTAGTGTTTAACTTTTTTCTCGGCAGATTTTCTGCATAGTCACCCTTGTTCTGGCCTTTGGCCCCTATTTCCCTTTTAGTATAAAGCTTCCGCTGAGTTTATTCGAATAGTATCTATCATAGGTCGTCCATCACAACTTTTGTGTCAAGTTCCTTGCCTCATTTACAATGACGCTCCATTCATCTCTCATTTTTGCTTCTCAAAAATTTGGACAATATTTTATGTTTAACATAATTTATTGTTACATTCTTTTTTGCTATACACCAAAAGATTTGATACGGTTCATCAAATCTTATAACTTTTACTATCATGGCGTATTGTGAGGAACTAAAAAAGTATGGAATCCATCAAAGATTTGCAATCTGTAGACGGACACATGTGGCGATATAATGTGGATTCGATGCAACACGAATTTTCCTATAAGAATCTAATTTTGGTTTAATACAATACCTTTTATTTATTTTCAACCCTACTAGTTATTATTGCACAGTAATACATGTGCGTATATTTTTTATGCCTATTTTATTCTCAATTTTCATACTTCGGTGTTTTTATAAGAGATTTATTTGGGATGTGAACCATTTCAATAATATATGGGAAGGGATCAGGTATAAAGTGTTAGTTTTGGTATAAAATATAAAATTACCCCAACCGTAGATTGATTTCAATCCAACGGTTTTAATAAGCATTTAAATACTTACCAAAATAACAATTAAAGGCAAATCCGTAATGTTCCATATAACAAATATACTGAAGATTATGTTTCATATTATATTCTTAAAATCCTGCAACTAATTATATCAGTTACGTTCTTCCTAAATCAATCGTGATTCCATTATGTTCTGAATTTTATCCTCCAACTAATTATATCGTAGTTCCATTATCCTCCAACTAATTATATCGGTTACGTTCTTCCTAAATCAATCGCGATTCCATTATGTACTTACATGGTCCAAAATATTGTAAAGTATGATTCTAGAACCATATACGTCAAAATTTGGATCATATTAGAATCGACTATTATATTGATTATTATATGCTAGGTACAACCTACTGTGATATATGGGTCACAAACAATTTTGATCGAACAGGGTTTTTAATTCAAAAACGCTTCATTGCAAATATTATTCATAACGTGCATGGTCCAAATATACAAACATTATGGTTCTAGAACCATATGATGTAATTGTTTGGACCACGTCTAATTTTTTCGACCATGTCTAAATCAACAATCATATAATGTATTTTTTTGGAACATTTCTAATTATTACGATACATGGCTCTAGAACCATATAATGTAATTTTTTGGACCATGCCTAATTCAAGAACCATATAATGTATATTTTGGATCATGTCTAATTATTACAATACATGGTTCTAGAACTATATAATGTAATTTTTTGGACAATGTCTAATTCAACAACCATATAATGTATTTTTTTGGATCATGTAATTTTTTGGACCATGTCTAATTCAACAATCTGAACAGAATTTTTGTTTATTTCAATATAGATGGTCCATAATTTTCTATTGTATGGATGTTGGTTGATTCCGAGGCGAAACAAGAAGACGAGTTCGGCATGGGTCAGATGTTGATTGATTCCGAGACGAAACAGGAAGACGAGATTGGCAATGCAGGATGACGAACTCGGCTAGGCGGATGACGAAAGCGGCGACGCAGATTCGACGGAGGTAGATTCTTTGTCCGATTCTGCAGAACAAACTGTTCGACCTAATCCGAGGAGAGATTTTTGGGATTCGACGAACAAATCTTAATTTTATGTTCCGAAATTACCCTTCTGATTTAATTACGATTTATTTAATTCCAAACTTGGTAACTTTTTAATTTGAATTTATTCAAAATCTGGTCCGTTGATCTTCTTTTTTTAACGGATAGTATTAGTGTATATTTTATACACTTAAGGGACTTTATACCAGATCCCTTCCCTAACTATTTATAGTGTTTTGTGGAGAGATAATAGAAAGGGTGTTTATGGAACAGAAAAGTGGCTTCATTTTGTAACCGACAATTAAGCACTTCCTGCTTTATATATAGAAGAGATAATAAATTAGAATCACCAAGACTCTTGATTATAACCATAAGTATGTAATATATTATATTATGTAGTCACACTTTGAATCTCGTCTATTGCATAACTATAACTTGAAATTATTTATGAAACTGAAGCACAACACCACAAATCAAACCAAAGCACATAGCACCAAACCATAATGGTGCTTTTACGAAAATATACGATTGCAGCGTATAACCACAAATCAAACCAAAGCACATATCATCAAACTATCCTCTAAATTTTTCAGGTTATTAGAACCTTTAAACCACCTTCGTATTAAAATATTTACCGTTTGGACAATTCCATCAAGGAATGGATCAGGTATAAAGTGCTAGTTTTGGTATAAAATATAAAACTTTCTCAACCGTAGATTGATTTCAATCCAACGGTTCAAATACGCATCTAAATACTTACCAAAATAACAATAAAGGGCAAATCCGTAATGTTACAAAAATAATTATATTTTCATAACATATCCTAAAAATCCTCCAACAAATTTTATCAATTACGTTCTTCCTAATCAATCGTGTTTTCCAGTCTGTTCTGAATTTTATCTTCGACATGTTTTCAAACGTAAGCAAAAACAACGATCCATGCGATGATTATCCGTGTAATCAATCGAGTTGTCATGCTAATGCGGAGGATTACCGCTCAATATCGGATGATCAACATTCAGGTTCAGGTACGCATATACGAAGTAGTTTAGTGTTTCGATCGAGTAGGGTTTAGTATATGTCAAGTTCAATTTCGATATGGACTGACATGGTCCAAAATATTGTAAAATATGGTTCTAGAACCATGTACGTCAATATTTTGGACCATATCAGAATCGAATACTATTGATTATGTACAACCTAATTTGATATACGTGTCATAAATTTTTCAATCGAACAGGGTTTTCATTTCAAAAATGCGTTAGTGCAAATAAAATTCAAAATGTGCATGGTCCAAAAAGTTAAACATTATGGTTCTAGAACCATATAATGTAATTTTTTGGACCATGTGTAATTCAACAATCTAACCAGAATTTTTGTTTATTTCAATATACATGGTCCATAATTTCTTATTGTATGGGTTGCAGAATCATATAGTTCATTTGTTTGAATCATAATATGTTTTGTCAAACTCATTAACATTTTTCGATTCGCAATTTTTCAACAGGGGGTAACAAATGCAACACAGATACTAGCACTCAAGAATCCAACAATGATCAAATCATAACACCGGACTGCCCTGAATATTTACAACCTCATATTGGGCAGACTTTTACATGTCTTGAAGAAGCGATCAATTTTTACAAAAACTCGTCATAATCTTCCGGTTCAGTCCTAACCACCGGCGAAAAATCTTGTGTTTCTGCAACGTAATTTTTACATGAGAACTATAATAATCATATATATTATGAACTCTTCGAATAGTTATTCATCATGGGTGACTAACTGTATCTACAAAATTGTTGGAACAAACAGAATCTTATGTTCCGAGAAAACATGGTTCAACAAATTATTAAACATGGTTCATGAACCATAAAACACAATTATTTGGACCATACCATCTAATTATGGTTCATGAACTAAATCTACAAAAATACCAGATTACACAGACTTATGTTTCGAGAAAACATGGTTCAACAAATGCTTAAATATGGTTCATGAACCATGTCACACAATTATTAGGACCACAACAAACAATTACGATGCACGACCTATATCAACAAATTATTGAAACATGGTTCACGATCCATAACACACATTTTGTCAAGACCACAACACACAATTATGGTTCATGAATTATAGCTAAGAAATTCTTGGACCATACAGACTTTTATGACCAAGCAAGTACGGTTCAACAAATTCCTAAATTTGGTTCATGAACCATACCACACAATTATTAGGACCATACCACACAATTCTTAAACTTACCAGTAACCTCCGCATTATCAAATGTTGTCTGTTGTATGCTTCTCAATAACGATGCCGAAACAATAACAACAGGCTCGTTTTCTTCGATTACGTCTAACGACGATCCAACTCCTACTCGTCGACGTTCTGCTAATTTAAACATAAAATAGACATTCAATCGACACTTAATTGAACAAAATTGAATACAATCGATCAACTTACCGTAAAACTTCATGACCTCTCAGCGAATGGCAGCTGATGTTCTGCAAAAAATGTCGTGCACATGGTCAAAACATAAACTTTAAACAAGGGTAAATTAACATAATCAAAATCTCAACACAAAACATTAGAAACGTAAATTAAAGAAACCCTAGTAGATCGAAACACTTACAAGTCGAAGAATGACATTTCAATGGCGGGGAAGTGTTCGGAGTGACACAAGATGACGAGACCGGCAAAGGAGGATGACGAAGCGGCGACGCGGATGAGGGCAGCAACGACGCAGATCGATGGAGATACACGATGAAAGATGAAAAGCCAAACACAATTTTCGACCTAATCCGAGGAGTGATTCGCGGGATCTACGAACAAACCTCGATTTGTGTCCCGAAATTACCCTTTTGAATTAATTTTGATATATTTAATTCCATATTTGGTAAGTTTCTAATTTGAAATTGTTCAAAATCTGGTCCGTCGATCTGGTTTTTTTAACGGACAGTATTAGTGTATACTTTATACACTAAAGGGACTTTATACCAGATCCCTTCCCTTATATCAATTGTTTCAATATTGAGGTGTGGAAACAATTATGTAGATCAAGTTTCCATACTTTAAAAAATACAAATAACTCTATGAATCGTTCTCCTCTTCATTGTATATGATAAAGGAGGATCATAAGGATTCTACATTCTAGACATAACACTTCTAAAGATGAAGGGGCCAGAGCCATCTTCATTCAATTCGCATGCTTAATTGATATGTGGATAATTATTTAACTAAAAACTATGAATTTTGACGTGTCGGCCACAATTATTATTATAATCAACAAGTATCTACTAATATTCACTTATGTAGCTTATATGTTAATGTTATATTGAAGTGCTACTTAAGTACAATGAAATTTTAGAGGTGATGGTCGTTAGTACTTATTCACGAATGGATTGTGAATTATCAAACAATTGAACTCTCACGGCATATTTCTCATACTAATTTTCTATTAGAACCCTGAAAGGATGATTAAAGGGTGACGGATTCGTAATGTTTGGAGAAATAGAGAAATAATCTAAATGAGTTATATTCATAGCAAGCACAACTTATGGATATATATGTGGAGGTGTGATTTCATACTAAGCACAACTTATGTATATGTGTATGCATATGTAGGGTTAAGATCAAGAGATATAATATGTTTTTGTAAGAGAGAATGACTTAATCTTAATCGTTGATTTCATAAATTTGACGGTTGAGATTAAAGTTGGTTTTTAATTAATTATGACGGTTGGATTTGCAAAAACCACGGGCGGTTGGGATTGACGGTTATCAATATCAACCGTTGGATGAATAGAAATCAACGGTTGAGGTGATGTCCTCCGGTCCTACGAAAATTTGATTATCCTCCTAGAAATCAGTCATGTTTATGTACATGCATATATAAATATATATGCTCATTTTATAATCTACACTTGAGCTTTGTTGTTTATGTATCTAAATATGTCAACAGTGGTTTTAATTGGGTTTTGTATATAGTTGATAGAAAAGATCTTTTTAAAGACCCAAGCACTTTTCAAATTTTAAACAATCATTATACAACAATACATGTAGGAGCAAGTCTGATGTCTATAGTCCCGGGGCACATTATCATGATTTGATCATATTTTGGTATAACTTTATTCACTTAATTAAATTTCAAAAATATGTTATGAATTTTCTCTCATATATATCCAACCCAATCATTTTTGTTGGCTTAATGGAGGTTACAAAGTTATACTATGTGACACCACTATTATTACAAAAAGGTGATTATTGTCTAATTATTTTCACAATATCACTATTTCATTATTTACACATTGCATGTGAGATTGATATTTAATGTGTTGATCATATTAGTTTGATGTATAAATTCCTAACGATTAATAGAATATGAAGCTTGGAAAAATGATTCTGCTGCATCCACAAAGTTATTTGACTGTTATAAGTTACCTATCGAGCATATGAAATCAAATATATACCATATATATTTTTTAATAAATAATATTGTTTTTCCTTTTTATTGAACTAAACATTGTTATCCACACTTGCTTAGGAATTTGAAGTTTGTTGATGGTTTCAAAAGATTAGGAGGTTTGTACACTTTTCCAACTCAAGTACTTAATTAGTAGAATATAATTTTTGTTCCACCTAATGTTTAGTTTATGAATTTTATATATTTATAATAAAGATATAAGATTTGGATATTCACATATGTTTAAAACCATTTAGTGCTTTACATATGCATTGCTTATATAATAGTAATAGATATGCGTTCAAGATGTATTTTGTTATATTTATTTGCATAAACATGACATCAGAGCTTTTTTGTTCCTTTTTGTTTTCTTCTTTTACAACTTCAACACGATAATAGAGTTTAATGAAATATTCCAATAAACACATATTTTGGTAGTAAAAGATAGAAAATATTCGCCAATTGTTTATTTTCTATTGTTTTATTTATGTAAGCTTCCAATTAACTTCACAAGTTAAATTAAAATGTATTTGAAAATTTGGTTTGACATTCGAATTTTTTAATCCATACCCGATATTCGAACACAATATCGAAATCAAAATAATCCGTCTTGTGATATCTTTCAATTGTTTTCTGCACAAAATAAAATTGTAAATTCTATAGATACGTAGTCCAGACCCACTTGTGAAAAAAAAGGTAAATTTACCGCTCAAATATGATAGAAAGTGGGGCAGTGACAACAGTTGCCAAAACCTATCGATAAGTCACAAATACTTGTGGCTGCATGCCTTCATCCAGCGCTAGCTTCGACAAAATATTTCCAAATGCAATTATGATTTGCGACAAAATATTGAACTAAACATTGTTATCCACATTTGCTTAGGAATTTTGAAGTTCGTTGATGGTTTCAATAGATTAGGAGGTTTGTATACTTTTCCGTGATACATTCATTTCCAACTCAAATACTTAATAAATAGAATATAATTTTTGTTCCATCTAATGTTTAGTTTATAAATTTTATATATTTATAATAAAGATATAAGATTTGGATATTCACATATGGGAAGTGGTTCTAGAGAGACAACTAAAGTTTTGTAAGACGGAGGGACATCATCTCAACCCTTGATTACTATCCATCCAACGGTTCATACTCATTACCGCCAATGTCAACCGCCGTGTATTTTGCAAATCCAACAACCTATTTTAATTAAAAATCAATTTAATCACAACCGTTAAATCAATCAAAATCAATGATTTAGATAATGTCTTCATGTCTTACAAAACCTAAATGTCCCCCTAGAACCAAACTCTTCTCATATGTTTAAAAACATTTAGTGCTTTACATATGCATTGCATATATAATAATATTATTAGGTATGCGTTCAAGATGTATTTTGTTATATTTGTTTACATAAACATGACATCAAAGCTTTTTTGTTCCTTTTTGTTTTCTTTTTTTACAACTTCAACATGATAATAGAGTTTAATGAAATATTTCAATAAACACAGTTAAAAGATAGAAAATATTCATCAATTGTTTATTTTCTAGTGTGATATCTTTCCATCGTTTTCTGCACAAAAAATAAAAATGTAAATTCGAAAATACAGAGTCCAGACTCACTTGTGAAGAAAAGGTAAACTTACCGCTCAAATATGATAGAAAGTGGGGCAGCGGGAATAGTCGCCAAAACCTGCCGATAAGTCACAAACACTTGTGGCTGCATGCCTTCGTCCAGCGCTAGCTTCGAGAAAATATTCCCAAATGCAATTATAATTTGCAGGATGATCATTGATATTAGCGGGAGATATTTCATTATTTTGATTAACTCGTGAGTTACTTTCATCACCTAAAAAAATTATTTTGTTGATGTCTTGATCATTTAAGTTTTCGAGACCCTTGCATTTCCATTGTTTCTTGATGTTTTAAGTTTGTAATTGAGATACAAAACCGTATCAGTGTAAAAAGTGAAAAATATCACTGCCTTTGCATGTCATTACTGTATGTGTGATATTCAAAATGGTACATAACTTTAAAAATATGTCATCCAAGTTTTAAAACTAGTCAATCTAATCATATCATTAAGAATATTCATTGTTTATTGGACATCATATTTAGTAGTCATCTCTCAAAACTTATACATATCAGTATCGGGTTCGGTTCCTTTGCGACCTCTTGCATTTGTGCAAATTGACCGACTTCTATTTGCACGTTTGACTTAAACTATATGCACATTCCATTTGCATATATGCATTTAGCTAAACGACAAAAACGTGACAAAAATATGATTTGCAGATTTGCAACCGTTGGATCAAATTGATCCAACGGTGCCATATGGGGGTCGCACGGATCGCACAGATTTGAGGGGGTCGTAATTGAACCTCCCTCTATCAGTATCAGCCTTAACATCATCTCGATTCGATCTTCACAACCTAAACCAATAGTAGTTTGTGATTAATTGGGAATGTGTGCGCGGTAGTTGGACATTAAAATGTCATCAGTAGGCGTGAGGTTTGTAACAGAGGTAAGGTGCCAACTATCCACATATTATGTGTTTGCGAGATAACCTATGGTGAGATGTATAGCTCTATAACACTATAATAAAAACAATTATTTTGTTATATTAAAATTTAAATACAACATATGTTAGTATTTTACGTAATAATGTTTTGCTAACGGAAATTGTTATAAAAAGTTTTCTTTTGCAATATCACATTATTAGTGTGATGACGTGAAATACCCCCTATTAGTGTGATTATATGCATTAACTGTTATAATTTTCTTTGAAGTCTCATTTGGATCAATCTCACAAAAGTAGTTGCGAATTCGACAACTGACTATATGGATGAGGTTAAGGACGGATATATAAAGAGATGCGTTAACACTCTTTGGCATGTAGATGAAGTTAGTCCCTGCTTCCGGAAGTGTTAGCTTTCTAGTTCAAATCTCGAAATGAAATATAAAATGAGGTTTAGATACCCATGAGAAAGCCGTGGACAAAATCTAAATTGAATGTGAGTACAAAAGGAAGCAAAGATGACTACATTAAAAATAAGAATGTAAATATTAGATGAAAATGAGATGCGAAAGAATAAGAATTTTTTTGTTGTTAAATTGTAAAGAATATTAACCTGAGGACAATAAGAGGTGTTTCAAGTCTCCATTGGACACTCCATCCAAAATTAGCCAAGATACCTCACTCTTCTCCTATTGCTTCTCCATGACTTAATTCCAGCGCATCTGATCAAATACTTAGTAAATGAATGATGCTTTATTTAGGTCGAGGAGGTGGAGTAGAGGAGGTGATTCGAGAACCTTCTCTACTCTTTCAGCTTTTAACATATTTTTTGAGTATGTTCATCCTGTTCATCTATTTGTTGACTGTTTAAGTCAACTATTGTCTCATCCTTCTCTATTTACCAGCTCGTCAAAACTAAGTGCAAGCATCTGCATTCTGATCCTCTTCCCCGTAGCATTTCTTTTAAAATTAGTTTCAGAATGGTCTAAGTATCCTTGGCAATCTCAACACTTACAATTAGTTATTTTTGTCCATTGCGCAGTGATTGCTTACGATACCTGATTATTTTCTTGGCACTGTTTTTTCTGTGTCCATATCGATTGTGGCTTTCCAGCTTTCAATCAAGTGTAAGGTACAATTTCTAATTGCGCAGTCCATCCTTGAGTAATAGCTTTCAGTGTATACTCGTTAACTAACCTAATATATGCTTTCATATTTATTTTCAGTAAGCATATTTTTCTTCTTCCAAACTTGAAGGTCTTCATATTTCTATTGAGAAGCGTGACACACGTCTTTGTGCGCGCCAAATTAATTATTTTCATGCAAGACACCTAGTGTAGTAACAGGCAGGGTTGTTCTCACGAGGAACTAGTTAGTAAAGATTTTCCAAGAATTAAGAAACAACTAGCTAGGGGTTTCGAGTTTGAGAGTTGTAAGAAATAAAACAATAAACAATGGAGGGGTTTGAATACAACTAAGATGGCACAACTAAGCATAATCACTTGCAATTAGTATTTACCACATACCATCAAATAGGCAATTCCTACAATCTCAAAGCTCATGCATGATTTAAAAGGTACATATAGTAATTGCTAATATCATTCTACCATGGGCGAACATATGTAGAACTCTTATCACAAAACATTCAGATCCAAGCGAGCTAAATTAGATGCCGACATGAAATTTTGTTGAGGAGGCTACGATTCCTCCTAGGATTGATGATTAGATTTTGAGGTTCCAACTCTATATATAGTGAAAATTCTTACTTGTTGTGCAACCATGAATATTACTTGTCATAAGTGCTCATTTCCTTATTTTAAAATTTTCGAACATGCTGAGAAAATGTATTTGTCCTGTGATTACGTCATGATGATGGGTACCTGATGCGTTGTTAACTGGGGTCTAACCGCGCAATATAAAGGACTGCGCGAGCAGAATTAGGCTGAATTCGGTATTTTCTCTGCTCGGCTCAATGATAGGTTTAAGCTTGATTTCAGCCTATTTAAGTCCACATTTCTCCAAAGCCTTTTTAAATGCACCTGAAACAAAAAAATATACAAAATAAGTTAGAGTAGTGATACAAATGCATATAAAGGCTTGTGGCGTTATACGCGTCAAGTTTACCACCCTCTAATGACTAGTGCAATGACAAGTATAGGTTGAACACATAAAATTGTAAAGAAAAATTACTAATAACGAATTTGTAAGTGCAATGGGGGTTTTGTGGTCAAGAATAAAATGAATGAGAATTCTCTATTGATGATGCTAGCACGACTTAGAACAACCACTCATAACTAATATCTATCATAGACTAACTAAGCATACAATTCTTGGTTCTCATATCTCAAGCATAATCAGGCAAAAGTAGAATGCATATAGTTACTTCTAACGTCATCCTAATCATTTCAAGGGGAAGAGGATTTTTGCAACAAATCAGTAGTATGTATCTAGCGAGCTAAAGTAGTAGGCAAATACTCCTCTTGAATTCTTTTTTCTACTCGAATCATGACAAATTATCAACAACTATCAACGATATGAATTAGATTTAATTAACTAAGTTACAACCGTGCATATAGAAACAAGAATTAATGCAAGAACTTGAAATTGATAATTAAAGAATAAATTCCAAAAAATTCGTTACATAGTCTTGTAATAGGTCGCGGCTATCAAATTAGACAGACATAGCCAGTGACATCTAGGCATTGACATTTGGCCCTAGGCCGGAAAAAGCCCAGGGCCGGCCCGAAGCCCATCAAAGCTCGGCCTGAAGAAAGCCCATCGAAGCCCAGCCCTGTAAAATATCAGATGGGCTTGGGCTTCGTTTTGAGGCCCTAGGCTCGGCCCACCGGCCCGGCCCGTCCCAGCCCATTCAAAGCCCGACAAAAATTACGGATATATTTCAACATATTTGATACTTAGAGCATTTTTTTCTGATCTAAATAAGGTATTTTTCAGTTATATCTAATTATCTTAAACTATACACTCTACTTTTCATTATATTTTTTTCATTTCTTTATTATATATTGTCTAATACATAGATAAAAATTATTAGACATATCAAATATTATTTTAAATAAATTTTTACGCATTATTATTATTTTTAAACTATTAAAAAATAAATTTTTAATTACAAAGACCGATTTTTTTAATTAAATTATAATTAGTATGGGCTTGTGGGCTGGGCTCGGGCTTCACAATTTTTATCAAGCCCAGCCCGGCCCGAATTTTAGTGATGGGCCGCAAATTAGGACCAGGCCAGGCTCAGGCTTTGATTTATGGGCCGGGCCGGGCTGGGCCGGGCCGAATGTCAATGCCTAGTGACATCTCCATTGAATAATAATGGAAAAGAGTGAAAATTAAGACTAGTGGATGCTAAATCGGGTCGCTTCCTTCGGTAAAACGCGTCGCACTAATATTGAATATTAAATTCTAGATCTACAACATTCATTATTTTTTATCTCTCAAAGAGGTGATTAGGGTTTCTAAGGAATTTCTTAGGGTCTCCTAAGTTAGTTGTTTTCTGCAGTCGAACTAAGCATGTTTTTATATTGCTAACAACCATTTGATTTTTAGGAAATAGAAATATGAACTACTCTTTTATTACAATCTAGAATGGACCGCTCAGTCTACATCTGTATGACTGCACGGTTAGCTTGATTTGGGTACCGACCATGTGGTACATGTGGTACGTACCTTAGATTGAGTGGGAGATACTTTCACTGCGTAAATTTTCAACCACTATTTAGATTAGGTGTCCGTCTGACGAGCACGTCGTTGAGTGCTGTAAATTTGTCCCGACTCTCTTACTAGTATAGTATTGG
This sequence comes from Sedum album, assembly GCA_006409495.1. Taxonomy (NCBI): domain Eukaryota; kingdom Viridiplantae; phylum Streptophyta; class Magnoliopsida; order Saxifragales; family Crassulaceae; genus Sedum; species Sedum album. The sequence goes on from QZGG01000291.1 coordinate 130,759, forward strand.
CAAGCTGGGGTCGAATCCACAGGGAACGGTAAGAAGTCGTCTTTTGATCTACAATCTAAATTGGGGTTGTGAGTAAACAAGGAAAAGAAAAGAAACTGTTGCGCAAGTGAAACTGGCGCACAATCAGAAAGCAGTCACGCAAGATGTTAATAAATATAAGAGAGATGAGCTCGGTTCAGATTCTTCACTATGAATTTCCATGTTCATCATTGGTTACTAAAGATATATGATATACTGTTCACGTAGGTTAAAGTCCTATCACAGCTTAATAACCTACACATACATTCCGGTCAAAGTCCGTATGATATTATTACTCAACTATTCTAGTGTCACTTCTAGCATTCACAGTCACGTACTTCTGATAGTTTAACTATAGATAACAGATTCTACAACTAAGTCTGCGGTGCAAGGCTTCGCTTAATTGTCTAACCTAATTATCATGCAATTGAGCTTAGAATAATAATACTAAATTTATCATGCAATTAAGAACAAAACCTCAAAACATGTAATTCATAGATCTGAGTCCAAACCGAATTCAGTAAGTTAGCTACTCATACTGAATGTATACATCTCAAGAAAAATATTTAACAACTAAAGTAACAAAGCAAATTTGAGTGATGCGTCGTCTGGCTCACGTCGGCAGCTCGCGCGCACAGCTCTCGCAGTTGGGTCTGAATTCCGCTCTGAGCCGCTTCTCTATTCGCGCATGTCTGTGACTTCCTTGTAGCTTTGTATTTATACTCTTGCCTCCTAGGGTTTCCTCTAATATTTAGGTAAGAAAATTTGTTGGAAATCATCTTTATCTCTAAAAATCAGCTTTGGAAATATCTTGATCTCCAAAAACCGAACTTAGAAATATTCTTTGCGCGTGATGACGTCATCGCTCCGGATATTTCGCTGATTGCTGACGTCATCATTTTGCTCTGTTCTGCGCGACCAACACTCGCGCGCCATACTGCTTGCGCGCTTGTTGTCTTTTGGCTCTTGTCACTTTGTTGTCTTTTTGTTTCGAGATTCGGCCTTCTTGTTGCACTTTTGTTCTAACTCTTCTAATCAACTTGAGATACAAAACTACATCAAAAGCGTAATCTTATACTAAATATGTTAGAATTATAAGCAGTGTAAAGGACTTAAAACAGCTGATGGAGCGTATTTATACGATCCATCAGTGTCTTATTTCCATCTATTTTTATATGTTTTGTTTGTGAAATATTACATTTTCGTAATGTTTTGCATTTCAGGCATATTATGACTGGAAGAGAGCTTTTACACGCTAATTGAGCATTTTAGGCGAATTCGGATCAGGAAGACGAAGAAAAGAGTGATTTCAAGCTGGATGACATCATGCTGACGTCAGACATGGACGCTGAGAGATTATTTCCGTGGACGCTGAAGGAATTAATTAAATCCTTAAATGTCCGCGGGAAATATTCATTAAGGGTCCGCAGATCCGTCTGGCCCAGCCCAATTCGACATCTTCAGCAGCATTATAAATAGGGTGTTAACCCTAATTCATAGAGAGAGCCGGGACGGCCACAAGCAAAGTTTTCCTCTTCAAACTCTTTAGATTAATGTTTTGTAGTGGTAGCTAATTTCCCTACAGTTTGGGGAATTGAGTTGCAACTTTGTATGAGTCCATTGAATAGCATGTTTTAATTTAGTGAATTCTGTTCTTGTTATGAATTGCATGCTTTGTTATTTGCTTGACCTAGCCTAGCGGTGAAATTAGGTTTATATCAATTGCATGATATTTAATTGAGTTGTCATAGTAGCAAAGCCTAGCGGTGGAACTATTGTGGTAGTTTGATTAGGTAATTGTTACATCTTCTTGAGACTCTAGCGGGTAATAGAAGATAGAACTAGAATTAGGTAACAACCCTAGCGGGACTATCTAATTAGAACAATTATAATTTACTAGATTGATGCATGTCTGGTCTATGATTACATGTTGCAATGAGATTCCCTGAACTGTGTTTTCTTTTATTAGTACTTTTAGTTGTAGTTACAAACAAACCTTCAAAACCCCCTGATAGGAGTAGGATTAGTTGTAGCATAACTCTTAGACTAGATTACTTTCCCTTGGGTTCGACCCTGCTTACTACTGTACTAGTATTGAGTAGGAATATAAATTTAGATTTGCAGTGCACAACGACGCGCTGCCAAATTTTGGCGCCGTTGCCGGGGAAAGTTCTACTTAGTATAGAGTTCTTTTTTTTTGTTCTTTTTATTTTTGTTGACAGTGTTCTTCCATCATGACATTTGATAGACTTGATTACTCCCAGATTGATGAAGAAACTTATTACAAACTTCCAAAATTTGCAGGTGTTCATGGAGAAGACATATTTGCATACTTAAAGGAGCTTGATAGAGTCTGCATTGCCCTTAAACCGAGGGAAGTAAGCATTGATGATTTTAAGTTTAAGGTTTTACCTTTTTCTTTGACTAATAATGCTTTTTCTTGGTATTCTTATATACGGTTACCCATGAACTGCACTTATTTGGACTTTGAGCGACTATTTTTAATGAAATATACGCCACCACTGCAACAAAAGGCACTTTGTGATCAAATTATGTTCATTCGACAATTTGAGTTTGAAACATTTGATGATTATTATTATAGATTTCTTGGATTATTACAGTGGTGCCCTAACCATGGTTTCCCAGAACACGTCATTATTAATTATTTTTTGAATGGGATGAATCCAGATGAGCGTGGTATGTTGGATGTAATGGCAGGAGGATCTATCAATAACTGTACTGTGAGTGTTTTGTGGCGTATTTTCGATGCTAGGGCAGAAGAAACTGCATCTTCAAATTCAGCTCTAACGCACCACAAGGACGATACTCAAGTAGTGGAGGCAATAGGTGATCCAGACGATGTGGTAGACGAAGCATTGCAAGTAATGTCTCATACGCGCGATAATGATTTTAAGGCCGAACCAGAGGATCTTATTTCTTCACAATGCTTAGTCATGATCTCTTCAAGCAATGAGGTAAGCTGCAATATTAATGAGTCTTCACGTATAACTAATGTTGTTCATTCTTCTCATGTACAGGACCAATTGATTGAGAATCACTTGACAAGGGAGAAGTGTGGGGTACGCTTGAGGAGGGTGATACTCATTATCTACTGGTTAGAGCAAGCACACAAATGTCAAACTCGAATAAGTTGCTCGATAAAGTATGCATTTATTGGAAAAAGAAAAAACAAGGGAATGCTACATTTGGATGGAAACCTGGATGGAGTTCTTGTGGTGTCAGTTATGGCGTTGTCAAGAAACATGTTGGAGGACAAGTGCAGAAATTTGATGGAGTTCATCCGTGGGCTCCTAATATATGATCTTCAATGAGGTATTGTCGAGCCAGCGACGTTAAATCAGTGCGCTTATCGGGAGGCAACCCGAGTGTATTTAGATAGATTTATATTCTCTTTAGTTTTTTTATATATTATATTTGATGCGGTATGGTGATTAGTGCACTTCTAGTGCATGTATTTTCTTATTCTCAGGTGTTCAGAGCTGACTTTGGTGACACGTCCCGAGAGGACCGCGGACGTAAAGGATTCATATCCGCGGACGGTTAAGAATTTCCAAAAAGGTCAGCGGAATTTATTCTTAAGGGTCCGCGGTAGATGCTGCTGAGCGAGTTTCCGATCTGAAATTGATAAATCGTGCATTTGTGCAAGCTGTTCAACCACCAACACCTGACGATCATTAGGGGAGTTCACTTGTTCCCTTACCACATCTATTTTTTAGCATTTTATTTTGTTAGAGTCTGTGTACCTTTCTTCATTCTTGTTGTATGTTGTGTGCCGTGAGGACACGACATATTTCAAGTGTGGGGAGGGAAGTAGTGTTAGTTGAGTCTTTATTTTATTTTATTTTATTTTGAGTCGAAGAGGAGAGCTATCATTATATGCTGTGATAAAATGATGATCTATATGAGTGATGTTCTATCCTATGAATTTTTGATATATCTGCATGCATGAAATCTGATGTTTTATGATGTTTGTGCTTGATGATATGAATGCTTTTGAGTTGAGACATCTGGTGATGTAGAGTTGATAGCAAATGTCTTAGAGGGATTTAACATTCATTTTGAGATTTGCATGAATAATTGTGCTATATGTTGAGCTGATATTTTGGCATTCCGAACTGTGATAATGATTATCTAATCTCTTGTCTGAGTAACCGGGAAAAGAGATGAGCGACCCTCATCTTGACTCGCGTTAAAAGGACAAGATGAGAAGTGAAATCTATATGTGGATAGTTCATTGGCAACAAATGTTTTTGTTTTATATTGGTTATCGACTAGTGCCGGGGGTTAGGAAGAAAACCAAGACACTTCCCACTTGAGCACTTGCTTTAACCAATGGCACAAGCCAAAATAAGGCAAGCCATCATTGAAAAAAAAATCAATCATTTCAAAAAAAAAGAATAAAAGTTTGTTGTTGCCAGTGAATTTATCTAAGTAATGTGTTTTGGATGCCATATTAAAAACTCAACTGTTAGTGCAATTTGGATTGTGAATTGAAGAATGAAGTTAGGAATCTGAAAAGGGCTATCTCTACATTATTCATTGATATCTTGACTTGAGTATTCTATATCGTTGAGTGCAGATTGAGCATTATTGATGATGATTGTATGCAGATGTTGATGAGATGATTAGATAGAATATCACGAGTTGGATTGTCATGTAGTTACAGTATACTTAGATTGATTCGAATCTGCAGTCTAGACTTTTACTTGTTCGAGACGAACAAGGATAAGTGTGGGGGAGTTTGATGGAGCGTATTTATACGATCCATCATTGTCTTATTTCCATCTATTTTTATATGTTTTGTTTGTGAAATATTACATTTTCGTAATGTTTTGCATTTCAGGCATATTATGACTGCAAGAGAGCTTTTACACGCTAATTGAGCATTTTAGGCGAATTCGGATCAGGAAGACGAAGAAAAGAGTGATTTCAAGCTGGATGACATCATGCTGACGTCAGACATGGACGCTGAAGAGATTATTTCCGCGGACGCTGAAGGAATTAATTAAATCCTTAAGGGTCCGCGGGAAATATTCATTAAGGGTCCGCGGATCCGTCTGGCCCAGCCCAATTCGACATCTTCAGCAGCATTATAAATAGGGTGTTAACCCTAATTCATAGAGAGAGCCGGGACGGCCACAAGCAAAGTTTTCCTCTTCAAACTCTTTAGATTAATGTTTTGTAGTAGTAGCTAATTTCCCTACAGTTTGGGGAATTGAGTTGCAACTTTGTATGAGTCCATTGAATAGCATGTTTTAATTTAGTGAATTCTGTTCTTGTTATGAATTGCATGCTTTGTTATTTGCTTGACCTAGCCTAGCGGTGAAATTAGGTTTATATCAATTGCATGATATTTAATTGAGTTGTCATAGTAGCAAAGCCTAGCGGTGGAACTATTGTGGTAGTTTGATTAGGTAATTGTTACATCTTCTTGAGACTCTAGCGGGTAATAGAAGATAGAACTAGAATTAGGTAACAACCCTAGCGGGACTATCTAATTAGAACAATTATAATTTACTAGATTGATGCATGTCTGGTCTATGATTACATGTTGCAATGAGATTCCCTGAACTGTGTTTTCTTTTATTAGTACTTTTAGTTGTAGTTACAAACAAACCTTCAAAACCCCCTGATAGGAGTAGGATTAGTTGTAGCATAACTCTTAGACTAGATTACTTTCCCTTGGGTTCGAACCTGCTTACTACTGTACTAGTATTGAGTAGGAATATAAATTTAGATTTGCAGTGCACAACGACGCGCTGCCAACAGCATACAAAAGTGCTCTATCACCGTCACTCATCAATAATCAATAATTGTTATAATATGAAGAAACCAACTTGTATGAATTGTGAGGATAATGGAAACATGTAGAATTGAGGAGAAGTAGAGAGGATTTTCATTCATCTTATTCTCACATCCAACAACATTATATAGTCATGTAAAGGAGATAATTACTTAATAAAAGAGGCATTGAAAGTCTCAAATGTCAAATGTCATCCAACCTAATAAAACTACATTTATAACACTCCCCCTTTCGATGACCGGCATGATTTTTGTTCTCCTTGTGTGTTCTTGTGTAGATGAACTGCTTCGTTAAAACCCGTATCTTGGTAAAACCCGATTAAGGGAAAAAACCAAGATGAAGGAAAAGAGTACAACTACAGTTCTCCCCCTCAAGTTGACATTTGTTTGACTAGATTCTCTATGATATGGTACGTCAAGACCTATCATATAGGGGCTAAAAACATAATTTCAGAGTTAACTGACATGGTCATCAGTAACACTAATTTTCTGATTGAGTGTATGAATTTCCTCATTAAAATCTTTTCCTTTGAAAGACCCATTGGGATAAAAACAAAAGGGAAGAAAAAAGAGTACAATCATAACACTCCCCCTCAACCTAACGTTCATAGACGTACTTCGAGTTTTGATGTAATGCTTTGCCCATTTATTAATCCTTCAGGGATTTCTTGTACATGTCTTTATCTACGAATGCATATATGCATTTATCATATCCAAGAGTTACACTATATGCCTCAATAATGGAATAAGCAACTAAAAATAACAGTAAATGATGCTTTATTCAACTACTGGTGACCAACTTTATTGAAATTCACTCTACACTTATGAGTAAAATTTCTTGCAACTAGTTTGACTTTGTACCATATAACTTTGTTATATTCAAACATTTGTGTGAACACCCACCCAAAGTTAAATGGTTTACACTTCGTATATTGGAGCTTCAAGTCCAAACAAACGACATTAGTTTACTTAAAGTATCCAGCTTTACTAGCTTTTCTAGAATGCATATATGATTTTGTAACCTTTTGGCTTAGGTAAACGCATCTGGTTAATATTAAGTTTCAAAATCACATTTCTTGTTCTTGGATCCGAGGTTTATAATGAAGAAATTTACATCCCCTAGAAGGATGATATGGAAGAACTATTCTATTTCTTTCTTAACTATCTCATTTTCTTCTTCCCTGGAAGAAATTCATCAAATTAACAATCACAATATCGAGCTCTAAAATAATTCGCTCTTGATATTAGTTGATTGGTGAGGACTTAAACCCCACATGATATATGATCTTCTTGTGGTCTTACATAAAATATTTTGGAGAAGAATGTGAACATGCATTGCACATAAATATCAAATTCTCTTCTGGAGATTCTTGTAGAAAAATTGATTTTATATGGTCGATCTGCGTCAAGTAAAATCCTCGATTTGAGATGTTATATTTCTCGAAATCTGAGGAATTTAACTTGATTAAATGAGCAATAGTTACAAAATATATTCGCAATATTCATGACTCTTATAGCTCATTTTGCGATAATATAAGAACTACTAATACTAACCCAACCAAATTATAAATTATAAAAAAACTTTTGTGTAATTCCCCACATAGTCTAGCCAAATTATTTAATTTGCTTAACCAGATAATGAGTTCACATTTGTAGTTCCCTCAGGGAACATGAAAGATTTTGTGTTTACTTTTATTTTAAACGGTGCATGTAAATTTTCCAAATTTACAGGCCGCTCATGCGAGTCACCATTTGAAAAGAACTGCGGGTTCTTAAGTGGGTGTTCATGTGAACTTTTGGTGATCTTTCGGATCATCAGTTCATCCGGTGACTGACTCAAACTTGCCACAAAGAAAAGAAATTTACTATCCTCTAAACTTCTGGTTAGTGATATCAAATCGAAGCAACTGATTTCTCTTTATGCATTTCTAAGGGTTATCTCATTTTCACTATCTTCAGGGAGTAATGTATTACTTACAAGGATTCCAAAGTATACTTATTACTCTTCAGGAGTAAATGTATTATACAAATTTACACATGAAATAATATATTTATATTCATCTATTTCTAGAGAAACATATCACTCTTCTTGGAGTGATGACCATATTGCTTTAAGGAAATATTATTTTACATTTAATCTATTTGTAAGATAATACATTCACTCTTCACGAGTTTATAATCTTCACTTAAATCACAAGATAATATAAACATAAAAATATTTACAATCTTGATAATGTATATATATAGAAATATTAAATTACTTTGTTGCATTCAATATTAATAAATACTCACTTCTAGGAATAATACTTTAATCTTTATCTCTTTTATCTCTTCAAGAGTGAAATATACACACATACTCTTCAAAATTCAATTTCGATATACATCTCTTTGAGGAATGTTTTTGTATCTATTTCTAATACATTTGCATCATTTGTATTGAGAATGAAAAATAGTGCAACATATATCCACTCCTAGAGATAAGAATAATAATGTACATCAATTTTCTTCTAGAAATACATGTATACAATTAGTATCGTATGCACAAAAATAATATATATATGTCTACTTCAGGAGAACATATACAAGGATTAACCAAAAACAAATTAAATTTTATACATATTTGTATTTGCTTCACTTTAAATATATAGGGGGACTCCACTATAGAGGGATCAAGTCACTCACCAATTACTTATATTCCTAGTACTTCAACTACTACATGTTTTTTTATTCCACTTTAGAGGAATTATTTCATAAAATATGATTCCACTTTGAGGGAATCAAATCTTTAAAAAAATAAGTAAATTTCTTATCAACGATTCCACTTCAGGGGAATCATCTTACAAAGTTACATAGAGAAATGTTCCGGTGGATCCACCATGGTGGATCCATGAGTCCTAACCTCATCCCTTGGATGGATCAAGATGGATGGAAGAGGTTGTGTCACGTGCCCCACTCAATCTCACTCCTCTCACACAACTAAGGGCAAATTAGGCATTGTTAGGTTCTAACTATGTTAGTTACATTTATTGTAATGATGGTAAGTTTCATACATGCATTAAATGTTTTTACTCACCCACTCTCATATTCTCTCTCTTTAATAATTTCCCTCCCAACGCCACCATTTTCACGATTTTCATCATCTCAAGTTCTTATTTTTCATCATTTTCACCATTTGTGAACTCACACATTCACCCACTCTTTTTTTCCCATTTCAACCAATTTTCAACCGTTGTACTTCTCAACCCATTTTCAACCCCTACTTAAAACTCGTACCCCTTCTCAATCAAATCATCACCTTCAACCATTATATTACTCATCCGTTTTAAACATATAATGGATAATGAAGAAAATGGTTCTAAAAGAATTTCATATTTTGCAAGGAACCATACGAGAGATGGGTTGTCCGCAAATCATGGTTTGAGTCGGAATGAATGTGAAACTGTGTTGGGATCGCCCCCTGATGGCTGTTCAGAGCAATGTGGTGATTGTAAGCCCTGCTGAATGAAATTCAGTTTGTTTGTCATTTCATTTCATTGTTGCACTTCACATGTGCATTTCTATCTTGCATTTTGTAGTTGCATTTTACATTTGCATTAAGAATACATGACGTGTGTTTTATAGTGGAGATTTTAAGTCCTAACACGGCAAACAAAATTTATATATCTAGGAGACCTAGAGTCGAATCTCTAGAGATGAGTAAGAATTGAGTAACTAGTCTTTACGACTTAAGAGTTGCCTAACATAAACGTTTGGGGGAATTGGTAAGAGATTTTGTTATTTTTGAAGGATTAAAATGCAAACTAAAGGTGATTAAGGATCTATGGTCCCTAGGCTATAGCATATAAGGTGATGACAATCAATCATGCAACATTTAATCAATAGAACTTGATTAGACTAGTTTATTTATGGACATTAATCCTAAGTTCAACTTTCATTCCATCCTTAGGACTAAGAGGTTCATCTAAATGGAGGCCTCAATCTTTCAATATGTTGGCACTCCCTTAGGTAATGGACTCTTCCCCAATCTTTCAATCTATTGGAAGAGTTACCATAACCTAGGTCAAGTAAACTAGTCATCTACTCAATCCTACACTTTCATGTCAAGATCAAAGTAGATTATTCATGCAAGGCTATCTAATCAACTTAATATCAACTTTCATTGCATATATCATTGATTAGGTTCAATTAATTACACTTAATGTGCAACATTTAGTAGATGTAGCCAATGCACAAAATTCATATCAAAATTCATTGCATAACAAATTAATCATCATCCAAATACATGCATGTAACCTAGGGATCCATAGGATCCCTAACCAATCACTACTCACTACTCATGCTAGAAATGAAAGCAACAATAGAAATGTATGAAAACATAAAATTAATTGCAAACTAGAGTAGATTGAGAGATGTTGATGCTTGATCTTCACTCCAAAGTCTTCAATTCCACAAAGTAGCTCTTGATCTTCAAAAATCGGATTTCTAGGGTTTGGAGTCGAGTTTCGAAGTCAAGGCCCCGAGTTTGAAATGTCCAAAAAGTTTATATACTCGGTGGTCCTCTCCCTAGCAAATTTGACCTCGGCCGAGCACAATAATTGGGGGAAAATCTGTTCGGCCGACTTGTTTCCTCCTGGCCCGAGCAAGTTTGAATTTGGCGCGGTTTGGGTCCTCGGCAGACCAGCTTCTGCTCGGCCGACTTGATCTTGGTCAGCCCGAGCAGATTTCTACTCGGCCCGAGGAAAAATCACTGAGCACTCTTGTATCAATTCTTGGTGACTCCTGGGCCGAGCAAAATTGTCCTCGACCGAGCAGCTTTGCTTTGATCTCTTCAGGTATGATCCCTTGCTCTGGTCGGCCGAGCACATCCTTCATTGGCCGACCAGATCATATTATTGTGCAGCATCCGAGGTGGGCTTGCATACTTGGTCGGCCGAGCAGATTCTGCATGGGAAATTCTGCTCGGCCCAGATGATTTCTGGTCACTTTGGCTTAATTTCCTCGGCTGATTTGATCTGCTCGCTACCTTCTGGAACTTGCTCGGTTGGGCTTGATATTTGCTCGGGAGAATAGAATCTCCTTTTTGGCACTTGACTTGAATTTCATCCCCTTTTTGCTCAATTTAGTGTTTTGTACTCTCTTTAATAAAGTTTGAATAAAATCTGCATAAAACACAAAAGAGTATCAAATTCTTCACAAAATAATCGAAAACTAGCAAGAATCAAGCATAAGAAGTGTACAAATACTTGCGAATTTGCACACTTATCAATACACTTGCGCCCCATGTTTGTTGTATTGCTTTTTTTATCAAAACTAATATGCTTCAGTATCATTTACCTTCTTTTGTGTTGTGTTGGCAGTTTGTAATTTTTAAAATACATCTATGTAGAAAAAAACACTTTCTTAATGGATGGACCCAACATGAATTAAAATGCAACACCAAAGAAAACGCGAATAACGATCCAACATGAATTACAATGTTGTTCTTATGTTCATAGATGTACTTGTGAATTGATAGACCCATCATTAGATATATTGTTCTCACTTTAGACTTCGAGAAGGTAGTAAAATTACTATGATCTGTGAAATAGATATCTAAGGTTAATGAATCTTATCTAGCAATAGCAAACATGGATCTTTAAAAAATACAATATGATTTGTTAGATTATTAGGGGTTTTCGAAACCGACAGCTTCCGTAATCTAGTTCATGTGAAATGTTGACTTTTTGCCCAATAATTAATTCTCAAATATATAATATAAGAGTTAAGATCTAGAGAGACAAATTGATTTTGTGAGACGGTGAGACGTGATCATAACCGTTGATTTTGATGAATTTAAGGATTGTGATTAAATTTATATTTAAATTAAAATAGGGGACAAATTTGCGCAAAACACGGGAACGGTAGAGAGTAGTGGATTTTTTACCTTATATCTCATCCATTAAATTTATTAAATGAACGGACAAGATGACGTCCTCATGTCCTACACATAACTGATTGTCCTCCTAGAACCTTGTTCTATAATATAAATATCTTAATTAATTATTCAATTAATCATTAAAATTAAATCAACCATTAAACTAAATTAACTTCAGAACTATACAACCCCCTAACAAATATAGGTTAATAATTCTAATTAATTATTCAGTTAACCGTTACAATTAAATTAACCTTTGAACTAGATTAACCCGTGGACTAAACTAACTCCAAATTTCAATTAAATAGTTTAATAATTTTAATTAATTATTCAATTAACCCTTAAAAATAAATTAATTCGTATACTAAATTAACCATTGAACTAAACTAACCCTAACCATGTTTACATAAGTTTAATAATCTTAAACCATTAAAATTAAATTAAACTTCAATTAAATTAACTCTTATATTAATTAATTATCTAATAGTGTAATTAAGAATTAATTTTGTGGTCAACATAGTTAAACTACGGGTGTCAAATGAGTTATAGCCCGAAAGTCCGCAAAAAATCATGTCAACGCGTCCGATCCGCATGTTGGTCGTCGAAAGCTCAAGCCCAATACCTTAGGGTCAGATTCATACTTTTCTTTTGAAGCTCAAACGACACGAAAGTCCAGCCCGACCTAGGCATCTCCATCTAGCCTTGACACACATTTACTTTAGGTCGACCTAATTTGACCCGACTCTTCACCTTACTAAACCGGCTCTTAACCTGGAGTTCACTCCGCCTGACAATTGATGACTTGATCATACATTTGGTACCCCACATGACCCCAAACCTTGTCTGTGCATACCCCTTTAATACCCACCCGAAATATACTAATGTCCACCCTTCAATCTAACCATAAAACACAAACTGAGAGCGAGTTGCGCTAGATTTACAGTTGGTAAACATATTTTGAACTATCAAATGATGTAATTTTTCTATATAAATTGATTTTATATCATTAAAGATAAATCCAATCCGTTTAAATTAAGGTCTACCCTACCCTTTTGTACCTTTTCCATGCTCAACCAGTACCTTAAGACTTTTAAAATTTACTCCATCATGCCCGAAACTACCCTACAAATATCAAACGAATATCTTAAAATGGTCGTAACCTGCCCGACCCACCTAAGTAAGGGTAGGGTATATCCTACCCGACCCACTGCCGACCGTTTGCTTTACCAAAGGTCCGACAAAGCCCGACCATATATACTATTGAATTGATGATTATATTAATCCAATTTGTATCATTTCAAATATATATATATATATAGAATAAAGTTCTAGGAAGACGGATAAATAAATGTGAGACCGTGAGAAACGATCTCTATCGTTGAATTCTAACAATCCAACGGATGATATTTGATTCAAAAATATAACCGTCACTCTCAACCGCTAGGGTTTTTTGCAAATTCAACCGCTCATTATATACAAACCAACTTAAATATCAACCGTTAGATTAATCAAATCAACGACTAAGATTATGTCTTTCCGTCTTATAATAATCACTTGTCCTCCTTGATCCTAACTCTATATATATATATATATTAATTTTAACTATGACAGCATTCAATAAAATAAAAAGAGTAAATATCCTACTCATATTTTAGCATAGTTAAAAATATGAATATAAAAATTAAACTCGAAATTTTGAGTCAACTTATATCTATGTGCGGATCATTATTTTTATTTAAAACTGTTATCTAAAACAAAATATTCGATGGACCTGAATATTTTTATTAAATTTAGGGCTCGGACTTAAAATATCAAGGTGTGGCCCGACTCAATAAACACCGTTAAGTCAAATTTTTAACGGAATGACTAATGGAACAGTAACATGGTGTGTTGAAATAAAATTTGAATTGTAGATTTATTATTTTAAAATATAAGTTGGAGGGGTGTTTTTTTTAAAATGACATATTGAACACTTTGTTTTCGATAGAAAACTTTAAAAATTAAAGTTCATCGATCTTATCAACAACAAAAAAACCGAGGGTTTTCTGCCTTTCTCTTTCTTCTCATTTTTGAATTCCTTTTTTTTTCCTCAGTTTTGTTACTCTTCTTTAATTTTCCTTTTGTTGCTTTTCATCTTTTTTATGGAATTATTAGCTATGTTGGCGGCCAGTTTTGGGATGCTTTGCTATGAGTGTCCTCTTCGAAGGAGTCACATCGAGGAAGATAAGTTTTACGCACACCTGTCGCGCTCCTACGTTTTAGATTTTGGTTTTTTCAATTTTTGCATTGTACTGAGCGAGGCAAATGATTCGGTTTACAGTTAACTTTGTATCTTTCAGTTAGATTGAGTCAGGCTAAATGGTTATTTAGCTTTTCAAGTTCTCATGTTGTACTCATTGGTATGAAAAAAACATGAATCTTTAGACTATTACACTCTTGTTCCTATAATGTGTATATAATATTAGAGGTATAGTTCATTATTATTTAAAGATAATTATGGTAATTAGATATTTATAGTCATTCATAACCTCATGTTGAGTGTAGTAAACTCACTTCTCGTTCTGGTCTTTGTGTCTTTCTTGGTTATGGTGATGGTCAGAAGGGTTATTGTTGGTAGGATCCAATTAGTCAAAAACTTTACGTGTATCGTCATGTCTTGTTTTTTGAGCACATTCCATATGTTTCTATCTCTACAGATACTCCTAGTATACATAAGTGTGATCTTATCCATATTGATCCTCTGAGTCTTTTGTTGATGATACTCCTGATCCTATAGATGCTCAACTTCAACATATTGATGCTCCCCATCCTGCCCCTGATCCTACTGTCTCCAGGACGACGCTTCTACGGCTGAGAATCCTAGTCCTCTTGTTCCCCTTCGTCATTCAATAAGACCACATAAGTCCACTCAGTTACCAGACTTTATATATTCTACTTCTTTTGTTTCTTTTTTGGCTTCTATTCACTAGATATCCAAGCCATCCTATTATAAGGAGACATCTCTTGATTCGCGTTGGCAGCAGGCTATGGATGATGAACTATCTGCATTGTCCAAGATAGATATTTGGGATCTTGTTCCTCTTTCGGAGGAAAAGCGTGCTATTGTGCGCGTTGGATTTATAAGGTTTAAATTAAGTTAGATGGGTCTACTAAGCTTCAAAGCTCATTTTGGTTGCTAAGGGTTTCGCTCAGCGGTATGGAATGGGATTGTGAAGAAACCTTCGCACCTGTATCCAAGCATGTCACAATTCGAACTCTTATTGTAGTTGCATCAATAATGCAGTGTTCCATTTCACAATTGGATGTGAAGAATGCATTTCTGAATGGAGATATCTTCAAGAGAGGGTTTATATGACTCCTCCATCAGGCGTTTCTCATCGTTTCGATGAAGTTTGTAGGTTGAAGAAAGCCCTTTATGGACTGAAACAAGCACCACAAGCCTGATTTAAAAAAAATTTGATTATGATTACTTCATAGGGATTTAGCCCTAGTCTGCATGATTCAGCACTCTTTTTCAAGTGTACTTATTTAAGTCGTACATTACTTTCTTTGTATGTGGACTATATGATCATCACTAGTGATAACGTGGAAGTGATTAATGAACTGAAGCAACAATTAGCACAGGAATTTGAAATGAAAGATTTGAGACCTCTACGATATTTTTTGGGAATAGAGGTAGCACACTTTCCACGTGGCTATCTATTATCTTAGTTTAAGTATATTGTTGATATTATTGATTTGGCACATCTTTCAGACTTCCGTATCGTTGATACCCTAATTAAAGCTAATGTTTGGTATTCCTCCACCGATGGTATTGCTTTATCAGATCCTACTCTTTATCATACTATTGTTGGTGGTTTAGTTTATCTAACTATCACCGGCCACCATGCCAAATATTGCATATGCGGTGCATATTGCTCGTTAGTTTGTTTGTTCCCCTCTACAGTCCATTGACCAGTTGTTCTTCGCATCCTTCGGTATCTTCGAGGGGCACAGTTTTATCATCTTCTCTTTCCATCTACCTCTTCTTGGAATTGCGAGCTTATACAGACATAAAGTGGGTCAGTGATCCACCATATCGAAAGTCAGTAATTGGATTCTGTATATTCCTTGGGGACTCTCTTATTTCTTCGAAAAGCAAAAAACAAACGATTGTGTATTGCTCTTATACGGAAGCAGAATATCGTGTTATGGTGCTACTGCTGATATAATATGGATACTTTGGTTGTTGGCTGATATGGGTGTTGCTCTTTAGAGACTTACTCCCATGTATTGTGACGACGCGGCGCTATTCAAATTACTCGTAACTCTGTCTATCATGAACGTATGAAGCATATATAGATTGACTGTCATTTTACTCGTCATCATTATCAGATTGGGACCATCACATTGTTATTTGTTACTTCCGCTTTGCAAATTGCAGACTTGTTCACTAAGGGTCTTTCTTCGCGTTCTCGGATTCTAACTAGCAAACTCTCGCTGCTTCATGTCAGTGCATCATGGTTACAGAAATTTATTAATTTCTTATTTTGCATTATTGTTTTTCAGTATATTATAGCATCTTGTACTATGTAATCAAATTGTTTGCATATATTGAAAGCCTATCCACTTTTATTTATCTTCTTGTTTGACTTCCACATATAAACTCTTTTTATTTCCATGTTTGAGTATTTTGCACGAAATCGCTCCAGCCATGGCGTGTATTGGTTATTTATATTTTAATTTAAGTAAAGTAACGAAATGGGTGTGAGAAGGACAATCAATGTCTTGTGAGAAAGAGAGGATTATCTCGACGGTTGATTTCTGTTAATTTAATGGTTGATATTAATAACTTTCGCTCTCAAACACCATTGCATTTTGCAAATTCAATCGCCTATTTTTTAATAAAAACTAACTATAATCTCAACCACTATATCAATCAATTTGACGATTGAGATGAGCCAAATTTACTTTATACTTTTCATAGAATTAGTTTAAATTGATCCATTAGGTTATAGGGAAATATGGAGTATGTGACTTTATACAAGATCCATTATCCATTCTATTTAGGGAAATATGACTAAAATCGAGTATACACAAGAAGTTGTTTAATGGTTACATATTCAGATTTTTTGTATTAAATGTTGTTTGACAATACTTCTCTTGAAGAAAGATACTACTACCATATGACAATTAGTACTGTATATTACAAGTTTTTGAGCTTAAATTTTTGCGGCACAACACTTTTTAAAGAAATATTTCAACACGGCATACACATAATCTGCATACAGCTAAGGCTGCTAAGCTCAAACAAACAACGACAAGGAAAATCTTGGAGGTTTACCGCGCGCATTGTAGCCAAAAATAGAAGCTGTTCCTAAGCTGTCAATGTATAATCCACCTTCCTCAGCAAAAAGTTGCGTAATCAGAAAATACATCTACTAATCATTTCCTGAAAAGCTGAAACCTACAGCATTATTAAAATCCTCTACGAAATATGCATTACTTTTGGGCCCTAAACAGCAGCAGGAATATGCTGAGGACATCATACATCCAATTTCACATGAAGTAAAATACTCAATGTTAATTCCTACTTGGTTTTACAATATTAGTCATATACTACTTCACATACAAAATCCAGCCAAATGTTTCCTAACAGATAAAATTATCTAAACTTGGAGAATATATATAAATAAAATGAATCTAGCTTACATTCAATAATCCGAAACATTTAAATCCTTACCCCTGGCTTGAAGGTTAAGCAAAACAAATAGACAAATTGAGCATAGACTTTCAACCTCTTTGGATACGTTTTCAGATATTCTAAAACAGTCACAACAAATAGCACTTGATTCTAAGTTACAGCTCAAAACCAAAAATTACTTGTACATTTTCTTACAGCTGCAAAATCCATTTGTCACCTTTTGCGCATTTCTTTTTATTAAAACTTTCTAAATTTACTTTCACAAGAAGCAGCAAAGTAATCAACAGCAGAAGCTTACCCTCCAACTCAATGGGTGACCTTTCACGACAGTTCAGATTCAGACGGAGGGCTGCCGTGCACTCTGCCTCCACTGCCATTCCTCCTCCTCCTGGCCTTATTCTTCTTCTCCACCTTATCTCCACTCGCTCCACACACAATCTTAAACTCACATCCATACGCACTTCCAATACACGAAAACAATCCGCCATTACCTCCACCGTCAGTATGCCGTCTCCTGTGCTGCCGATTGTTGGATTTCATGACATACCCTTTATTCGTCCCGACGTGATCGAACACCGGCGGAAGCTCCGTCTTCCACCTCGCTATCTTCGTCTTCAAACCCTCCTCTTCCGTCTCCTCCTTTTCCTTCCACTCCTGCAAAATCGAACTACCTTTAGCCTCTCCCACCTTCATCCCCAACGGATAAATCCCTCTCGCGATCGCTGCCGCCACCACCGACGGCGATGGCCCCACGTCAGAGATTATCGATCCTTTCGGAGCCCCGACTTCCGACCCGGTTATCGTCGAACTCGCTCCGTTGCAGTACGAGCCGTTCAAGTAGCTTTTGCTGTTATTGGGCCGATTCGGTCTCATCGGCCCAAGCCCGTCACTAACCGTGCTGGTGCTTCTCTCGCTCTTCGATCGTTGTAAAACGGCACCGTTTATCATATCGGACTTGAAATCCCTCTTGATATGATCCGTTGGATTTGTTGATCCGACGGCTGAAGATCCGAGCTCGCTGCAGAGCGGCATGCTCCGCATGGTACTGTCAAGCAGCGTCGCGCCGACGTTGAGTATCCCCTGCGGCCGTCCAGAAGGGCGGCGAATCTGAAGCGCGACGTATCTAATCTCCGGTCCGAGATATTCCAAGTTGTTGATGAGGAATCGGACGGTTCCAATTTTGAAATCCTTCATCCAACCGATGGCGTAGATCTCGATCATGACAGCGGAGGTTTCGCATTCTAGGAACGCGTTATCGATGCGGAATATGAATTTATCATTCCAGTTAGGGTTAGTATGTCCTTCGCTGTCGATTCTGGTGGTTAGTTTCCGTTCGGGATTGATCCATGCGACGGCGTAGGTTTTGATATTTTTGGCTGCGGCAGAGAGGTCCTGTGCGGAGATGAGTGTGATTTCGAGAAGGTGGAAAGGATTCGTTTGTAGCGGCATCTTCCCGCCTTCTTCTTTTTCAGATGAAGGAAGGGAAGAACCGGCTTTAAAGCTCTAATGGTTTAATTTGGAATTTGGAGAATGAAATGGAATTGTAGGAAGCAGAAGAAATAGTATTTGTTATTGGTGATCGGTTGAAATTTTGGCTATTCTCGAGGAAAGGATTGCAGCGATCCGAGGTTGCCTCTCATCCATTCGTTACTTATTCTTCGATTTTGTTTGGACAAACCTTATGACAGATATCTGCTCTATGTTTATTATCTATCCCTTTTTTAGGACTTCAGGAAATCTAGTCATGGAATGGATTTTGCATAAGCTGGTAGATGCTAGAAAAAATGTTAGTGTTTTTTTAAAGTCAAAACTGCATGTAAAATATTTTGGTGTTATTTATATGTTCCTGGCTTCATTCCTTTTTATTTAGATCTGTGCTGTTTTTAGAAAGGTGGGATTTGATTGCATTCTGTTGCTGTGGGTATTTTATATGATAATATGCTGGTTTGTTACAGGGTGCGGAAAATGCTTCTTGAGTTCCTATTGATGTTGGGAAACTAGGGAATCAGAACTGAAATTAAATCGACTCTGGCAGTTTTAAAGCCTTGTGATTCAATCGGAATTAATTGAGTCTTGTTTTTTAGGTTCGACTATGTGGCCGATAACCCTGAATCGAACTATAGCTTCAGTACAATCAGAATTGAGGCAAAGATATGATGGTGGCATTTGGGTTGAGCTACAGGAAAGAGACATCAGAGAGTGGATGGAACTTAGCTTCCAAGTAAAGAGGAAGGATTAAACCAGCATCAGTTGATCTGATCTTTGATTGTTACTCCTTCCGTCCCAATTTGAGTGACCCATTTGGGAACTTTCACGGTTTTTAAGAAAATTGA
This sequence comes from Sedum album, assembly GCA_006409495.1. NCBI lineage: Eukaryota > Viridiplantae > Streptophyta > Magnoliopsida > Saxifragales > Crassulaceae > Sedum > Sedum album. The sequence goes on from QZGG01000291.1 coordinate 150,530, forward strand.
AAAGTGTGAGATAAAAAGTAAGAAAGAGAATGAGTGGGATAAAAAGTATGAAAGAGAGTGTAAAAGTATAGGTAAAAAAGTTTCTATTTTAAGAAATGGGAAGATCATTTTGAGACATCCAAAAAGGAAATGGGACACTCATAATGGGACGGAGGGAGTATTTGAGGAGATGAACCATAAGACTTGACCTGGGTTGATCTCATAAGTATGAATTGGATTGACAACCAGATGGTTCAACAAAGAGTGGGCCTTCCTCGATGATTGAGGTTATGAAAATTAAATATGCTGACACAATAATCTTACAGACTTGGCTGCCAACAATTGGAAAGCATGCATTCATCAGATGACACGTACACCACAAGTGTCGTGAGATTCCATCTTTGGTAAAAGTTAGGAGCTTGCACTCAATCAAACATTCATGTGACTGCAAAACAAAATATCCATTCCCTCCGTTTCATTATGAGTGTCCCATTTCCTTTTTTGATGTCCCAAAATGATCTTCTCATTTTTTTAAATAAAAACTTTTTTACCTCTACATTTACACTCTCTTTCATACTTTTTATCCCACTCATTCTCTTTCTTACTTTTTATCTCACATTTTTTAATTTTCTTAAAAACCGTGAAAGTTCTCAAATGGGACACTCATAATGGGACGGAGAGAGTACATTGTATAATCACTCACCAATGGCCCCACTACACTCTCCATTTCCCTCATCAAGTATTTAGTAACAACTGATTGAAGCATATCTTCACATGCTCCTGAAACACATCCTCTACATTCAGCAGCAGAACAACAAACAAGACAATATTGTTTTCACTACAAATGTGAATTTAAGCTAAAGCACCAAATTACAACCTGTAGTGCTGGAACTGCCACTCCACTACTACTTTACCTGCAAGGTTACTTGTTGTCTTCCCAAGAAACCGCCAGAGATTCTGAATTGTCCTGAATGCCCCTACCCACCCCTTCACTTCACTAAAAGATAGGTATGTTAACTTCATCTTCATTTTTGGTCCTGCAACTGAAATGGTTTCACTGCAGACATATCCTTATCCTTAGTTCCAACTTAATTCTATTTTTAGTATGCTTGGACTCTTGAGTAGTCAGGTATGCTGGCTGCTACATGTCTCTTTATGCATCAATCATGCTAAGAGTTAGTTAGTTAGTTAGCTTCTGGTGTTGAACCTGAACCTTTCACTGTTTCACACTCTTTACACCTGATGGTGATTCTGCAAACATCTAATTTTCACTTCTTATGCACCTAAGTATAATGACCACAATCACAATCACCAAGTGGGTATTTGAAAGATGAAAGCTTTCTTCCTAACCCCGTCACAATCACCCTCCATCTGGTGGTTCTTGTTTCTCATCTTTTGTTTTTGTGTTTTTGCAGGACCACATTTTTTACAGCGCAAAAGTGTGTCCCTTGGCTCTTACAACCCATCCCATGATTCGTTCATGTGATCAACAACATGCTGTATAAACTACGCGTGTGGTTTAAGCATATCCTTAGTGTGTATATGTTGTTTCTTCTCTGACTATAAAGAAAGGAAGTGGCTCTTGCTATTGTTTCAACCTCTGTAAATGATAATGGACATCATGGATACCCAAAACCCAACTCAACAGAAGAGCTTAGAGAGAGTAGTATCTCAAAAGGCTTTGCAAATGGGTAGCTCATTTCCATGTCAAATCTGTGCTATTGGGTTTCTGTGCGGCGTGTCACTCACAAGTCTGTTTCTTGCTATCCTTACCTCCTATACTAACAGCTCTTTGCTAATGTTTGGCGGGATTTCGTTTTCCGGGATTTCTGCATTCAATTCAAGCTCAAGACTAGTAAGTAAGTCATCATGATCTTGATTGTTTTGCTCCTTGAATCAAAGTTTTTTGTCCTGTTGAATTGTGGTAGCTTAAGTTTTTTTTATGAAGAGTTAGGACTCAGTTTGGTTTGCTATACAAATCCAATATGATACTTTGTTGGATCTAAACATCATGTGACAAAAGTTGCTTAAAGCACATAGGAGTTGGGTGATGGTTGGGTTTAGCCTAAAAGGGTTAGTGATGGTGAGGGGCTTGTTTGCTGTGGAAGCAAGTAAGACCCTTTTTTACTTGTGAGCAAAGTTTAATTGAGTTTTTATTTTACCATAGGTTGAGCTTGTTGCTAAATGGAAGAAATAATTTGCTCATTTATTGAAGGAGCAATTAGCAACCTATGTATAACAATTTCCTTAAGCTCCAACTAGTTAATGGCTCAAAAAAGAATAGAGTCCAGAGTGTCTTTATATGTTTGGAGTTTAAAGATGCTGTTTTGATTGCTATTTATTTAAGGTGGAGTTTATAATTTATATGCTATGATAACAGATATGGTTGCATGGGAAGACTTTAATCAAGACACCAAGGTAATCAAGGAAATGACGCATGTTCTTGAAACCAAAGAAGGTGTCGAAAACAGAGTGTCTTCATTGTACTTGGCTTGGGGCGCAGCACTTAATGCGCTAGGAGATACAGGAAATGCCGATATAGATGTCCAGTTTAAGAAATATGATCTCCCGACAGCACCTCATTTGGTGAACTGCAAGACAGCCACTGAGGTTAATGAACACTTTAACATTCGAGCTGAAAATCAAACATATCCGCCATGGTCAGTTTGGAAGGGGAGTTTAGACACGTACCCAACTCTTTTGGCTGATGAAATGAGGAGCATGAAGCATCAAATTCTTTCTGAAGGGGCTCATCCTTCTTGGGTATGTTACAGTTTGTTGAAGTTACGAAATTAACTGATATTCACAAATTTTAAGTTGCAGATTTTCAGTAAGGTTTTTTGGCCATTGCAGGTCAAGGGATCTGATGAAGATAATTACCCCTTGACTCGGAAAGTTCAGCGAGATATTTGGTTGCATCAACATCCTCTTAACTGTCGTGATCCCAGCATTAAATTCCTAGTTGCTGATTGGGAGAGAATACCTGGATTTGGAATGGGAGCACAGTTTGCTGGAATGTGTGGCATGCTTGCAATAGCCGTTAAAGAGAACAGGGTACTTGTCACAAACTATTACAATCGAGCGGACCATGATGGATGCAAAGGTACAGGGGTGTAGTCCAGCTTGCATCTCTATTCTTCGCTTGTATATGGCAAACGATAATAAACCCACAAACTACTAATCAAACTACTTATGTACAGGTTCAGCTCGTGCCAGTTGGGCTTGCTACTTTTTCCCTGAAACATCTCAAGAGTGTCGTGATCGTGCCTTTGAGCTCAAGGGTAACACAGAAGCCTGGGAGAGAGGAATCATTACATCCAAAGAGAACTACAGTTCAAAAGCAATATGGGTTGGACCAGCTCCAAGGAAATGGGGCAATCCTTGGAGCTACTTGCAACCGACAACAGAGATAAATGGAAGTATGATCAGTTCTCACCGCAAGATGGACCGCAGATGGTGGCGAGCTCAGGTTCTATATTTAATCTTTAAAGAGTTTTGAGATTCTGGGAAACCACAATTGCATTGTTTTGGCATAACATACTTTTCCTTGTAAAATTTAGGCACTTCGTTACTTGATGAGATTTCAAACTGGGTACACTTGCAGCATACTGAACAAGGCACGCCATGCGGCATTTGGTCGGGAGGCTGCTAGGATGGTACTGTCAGCTATTGATGGAATTCAGTCAAAGGTCATTCATATTAATCAAACAATTCTTTTTGATTGTTTTTGATCCAAACATTTGATCTCATTATCAGCTTCTGTATTGCAACTTACGACAGGATATTGCCATGAAGCCTAAATCCGATATTGAACAATTTGTTTGGTCAAACTTTGAGCCTTGGATCCCCAGACCAATCCTAAGCATGCATGTCCGAATGGGTGACAAAGCTTGTGAAATGAAAGTGGTTGGATTCGAAGAATATATGGCTCTAGCAGATCGTACAAGAATGCGATTCCCCCAGCTGACAAACATATGGCTTTCAACCGAAATGCAGGTCTGTAAAACACTTAGAGAGATTCCTTTTATTTGAATAAGTTACCTAAATTGCTGATGAAAAATGGAAATTTTGCTTCTCAGGAAGTGATCGATAAAACCAAAAACTACCCTTCTTGGAAGTTTTACCACTCGAACGTCACACGGCAGAAGGGCAACATAACAATGGCAGTTTATGAGGCCAGTCTTGGGAGGAAAACAAGCACAAATTACCCACTAGTTAATTTTCTTATGGCGACGGAAGCTGATTTCTTCGTAGGAGCGTTGGGTTCCACATGGTGCTTCCTCATCGATGGTATGCGGAACACGGGAGGAAAAGTTATGGCAGGATATCTGAGTGTGAATAAGGACCGCTTCTGGTAGATATTAACCTAGCTAGTGGTGTTAATTATCAGAATGTGATATATTTCTCCTACGTATACTTTTTGTGTAAATAATACCAAGGACAATTACAATGGGACAGTAACACTATAGAGTTCAAGTGCGCACTTAATTTCTATAACTTGATGATCAAATTTGCTACTACATTTTTATTTTTAGGTAGCTTATTGACCTCTAATCTAATGAAAATTATATGTATATATGCCTGCGCGATTCTGCTTCTTAAGAATAAAATTGACCTCTAATTTCAAAGAATCTTCCAACATAAGCATTTTGACGGGTTGATGCAAAGTTCAGGAGAAGATTAGTTAGAGTTATTTCATCCACGGCTAATTTCTTCATTTTCAGACTGCTGTGTTGATTTTGTTATTGAGGGAGTTATGGAATTTTAGTCAAGAGTTATGGACGTCAAATGCGAATAATGTACTTGTGTAAGAAGCATCAAAGCTGCTTCAATCAATAAAATCGAAATTTTAAAAAAAATTATTTTCAACGATATTTCTTTGAGTCGCTTTAACCTCGTTTTCTTGATACCATCTCTGAACCATTGCATCCTTGATTTTTTTATAGAAGTTCTTCAGCAGTTAGCACATCTTCAGATCTATTCACCTTTTTCATACTCTCTATTAAAATGCTTGAAGAAGCTGTGATGATTTCATTATGTTTCATGTTTTCATTTGGATTCATGTCTTTTACTGTAGCTTTAATAGTTCTAATCAGATTATGTAATTAGTTAGGAATACAAGGCATGTTATGCAATTTTTATATAGTATAAATAGTGTACAAGAATATTGTTCATTTATGATAAACTTTACCATTTCCACACATTTTGTTGACTGTGTTGACCATAGCCGGAAACCTAGATCAGACAATGGTCTTCGTCATTATCTCTGGCTGATTGTAGATCGCAAGTAGGAATTCACTATCGATAAGTGTTATCCATTTGGGTTAATTTTTTTTAGATCGGACACAACATTTGAGAAATGGATCTAATCTATTTGCGTCATCTCGTTGTAAGAATACTTGTGAAGTGTTTTCATTTGTCCTTTCCTCCCTTACTAAAGAGACATGGTTGAAGAAAATAGTGGATTATTGTTGAGATTGTTTAAAGGTGAGGAAGCATCATTTGCGGTTGCTGCTAGTAGTCAGATTGATGAAGATGTATATGTGGTTGCAAGCAATGAAATTATTGGTAACTCGTTAGTGTCTGAAGTTTTGATTGGGAAGAGTAACTTTATTGATCGGAAGAAATCTATGGAAATTTATGTCTACTAGAAATAAGCTGAAGTTTGTACTTGGTGAATACCTAGACTCAGTGATCCAGTTCTAAGTGATAAATGAAAGAGGTGCAATGATGCAATCATATCTTGGATATTAGCTTCAGTTTCTACGAGTGTACATAGTCATATATTGCACTCTAAAAAAATGTATTCGCGCCTGGAAAACCTTGCACAACAGTTAGTAGGCACTGATTCTGCTAAAATGTTTGCTGTTGAGCGTAGTCTAAGGACCCTCAAACAAGAGTTCTAGATGTAGCTGATTATTTTGAAAAGATGATAAAATTATGGAAGAAGTGGAAGCTCTTTGCGATTTCAATATTGGACTTTGTGAGGAGGAAATAACTTGCACAAGATGTAAGAAACTCGATGCAACAAGAGAAGAAGGAAAGTTGATTGAGTTTTAATGGGATTCAACGAGGTTCATGAACAAGTGACATCAAACATATTAGGAAAGAGGAAGATATCAGACATGGACGTGCTTTCGACATGATCTCACAGAATGAGGTTCACAAGAATGTGACCAGAGTTCCTTTTGAGATAATATATGCTATGTATGTCCCGGACTAGGGACAATTTTGAAGTGGAAATGGTAACAAATTTGCTAGTAACAATGGTAGAGGAAATGGCAGAACAATGGATTGTGGACAGTGGTGCCACTATACATTTTGCTTCAGATATTAGTCTTTTAATTAATGTTCGCACTCTTAATGAGAAGTACAAAGTCTCATTGCCTAATGGACATATTGTCCCAGTTGCAACTGCTGGTGATTGTATCATTGGCAAACAGTTAACTTGAAGGATGTTTTATTTGTTCCAAGCTTCAAGCTCAATTTGCAATCAGTTAGTAAGCTGATTTCATATTGAATGCTCATTGTTGTTTACCAAAATGGGACGTGTGATTAAGGATCACCCTGGCTCCAAGTCTGAAGATTGGTGAAGCTAGCTAAGGATTACACAGCTTGGAAAGGATACACATTAAGGATCGTACTGATTTAGTTGATATGGTTTCAATTCAGAATAAAAATACTTTTACACTTTCCCATGTTAGGATAGGCCACGTGTTAGTTTCCGCCATGAATAATTTACTTTCCCCTAATATCAAGTTGAATCAAAGGATGATTTAGATTGTTTAGTTTTTTCTTTGGCTAAGCAGAACATATTGAAATTTAATTTTAGCAAATATAAATCTGACCATATTATTGAATTGTTGCATTGTGATGTTTGGGGACCTTTTAGTGTGATAATTTTTCAGGAGCCATGTACTTCTATACTATACTTGTGGACTTTTCTTATGAAAAAATGAAGTTGGTGATTTGATTTTTCAATTCTTCTCCTTGGTTGAGAATCATTTTCGAGTGAAGGTGTGAACTCCCAGAACAGACAATGTTGGTGAGTTCCTAACTGATCGCCTTAATTTATTTCTAAAGACATATGGATGCGCCTATCAGACTACTTGTAGTTACACACATCAATAAAATAGGAGTGGTTAACCGTAAAATTATTTTATTTTGATTTTTCTCAATTTTCTTAAATAAAAAAAGTTGATGTATTGAGGAAGTGGTCAACCCCCACCCCAAGGGCACCACCCCCTTAAAGTCGTCACCACCACTAACTCCACCTTCAAAACGTCACCACCAAGCCCACCTCGCCAAGCATACAACTTCCTACTAAACAACAAACCACTTCATATTCCTCCTCCAAACCACTTCATACGAAACCATAAATGTCGCGTGATTAAATTTCGTTTTGGCGGGGTGACGGCCGGAAAGTTTCCTACGGGCAAAGTGGGTCGATAGAAATTGAATTACCAAGACAAGTTAAAATAAGATGATTCAATTTTGTTTTGGTGGAATGGCGACATTGGTGGTGGCAGAGAGCTAAATGGTGGTGTGGATAGCAGTGCGAGTGGCGGTGCAGGTGGGGTGCGGGTGGTGGTGACTCCCTAAGCCCTAGCCTTGTTCAATTTTTTTTTGAATTTGAGAAAATTAAAAAACGAAAATAATATAATTCTAATGCTAGAGTAAATGAAAGTTAAGAGTGGTTGAAAATTTACAGAAAAATTTATATGGTTGGTTTTTTTTAAAAATTTTTAGTAAACGGATGGTTCTTAGAAAAACACCCTATTATACGGATTTTTATTAAAAAACCCTTCATTAACTTGGATTGTGTCCCTCTCTTAACTTAACAGTTGAGCATTCCAAATAAACATTGCCGTAACAATCTTCTGTAACCTAATTATATATTCCTACACTACACTTTCCCACTTTTTTCAGTCCATATTTATTCCCCAACATCCCTCTAATTTGACAAATGTAATTATTTTCATTGATTTATAAGAATGAATTATTTGACAAATGACATTAACATTCATGTTGGCTTGTCTGAGTTCATCCAACTCCTTGTCCATCCATTTCACTACTACTATTTTGGCTCAATTTCACCTTAACAATCAAACTTCCTGCTAAAATCAAACACCCAAAAAGAGGCCTCAAAAAAAACAGATACAAAACACAGCCTCACAAAAACTCTCTTAAGCTTCATAAACTTCTTGGAGACAAAAAACGGAAATATTGAGAAGAATATTTTGATAAATGAATGAATATTATTTTATTTAAAATTAAAAAAAATTGTACACGTGCAATTGAGGAAAGTATACCCAGAGAATCAGCAAGTCCTTGTCGCCGCCGTGGAAGCCCAAAACCTGCTGACATGCTACACTCCTGTATCACCCACGTCACCTTCAAACTCCCAGCATCCGTGGATTTCAGGTTTGTCTTCCTCAATTTACAAATATCTCCTTGAAAATGGTTTCAGGGTTTTCTTAATTTTTTCAATTGATTGGTGTCAGCAAAAAAGAACAAATTTTGTTGTGACTTCTTCAGCTGTAGATGATACCGCAGTATGTCGAGAAGTCTTGCAGGTATGACTCCTTTCCAAGCATGGTATAATAGAAAACCAAAGGTGCATTACTTTCGGACGTTTGGTTGTTTGACAATGATGAAGAATTTGGGTACTGGAAGCTCTAAACTAACTGACAGATCCATTAAGTGTGTGTTTCTTGTTTATGAAGAAGGCTCCAAAGCTTATAGAGTTTATGATCCAGTAATGAAGAAACTGCATGTGACTAGAGATGTTGTGTGACGAGCAACAACAATGGAGTTGGAATGAGCATACAGATAATGAACATTGTGAAGGAGATACATTTACTGTGAACCATATTACTAGATATCAAGAAAAGCAATACTTAAATGCAGAAGGGCAGCGGTGATTGAAGTGCAGAATTTGTCACACCATTAGTGAGAAAGACAGAGACTCAAAAGAAAGTAAGTTTTGTTTCCCTATTGAGTAATAGTTCTAAAGATTCAGGAGTCCATTGAGGTATAGATTGTTGTCAGACTTATATGAAGAAACAGAAGAAATGAGTGGTTTTTGCATGATGGGAGCAGAAGCAAAGAGTATGCTTTAGAGGATCCTTGTTGGAAGAAAGCAATAGAGGAAGAATTAAAATCTATTGATGATAATGAAACTTGGGAGCTGACCAGTTTGCCTCAGGGACACAAACCCATTGGTTTGAAGTGGGTTTTTAAGATTAAAAAGGATCCAGATGGCAAAGTAGTGAAACATAAAGCAAGACTAGTGGTAAAAGGATATGTACAGAAATCTGGTGTGGATTTTGGTGAAGTATATGCTCCTGTAGCAAGGTTAGAAACAGTGGGGTTGCTGGTGGCTTTGGCCGCACATAAAGGATGGTGAATGCATCACATGGACGTCAAATCGGCCTTTTTGAATGGCGACTTGTTAGAATAAGTTATGTTCTTCAACCTCCAGGGTATGTGAATAAAAGCAAGACTAATATGGTGTTGAGACTACATAAGGTGCTCTATGGACTTCGACAAGTACCAAGGGCTTGGAATATGAAGTTAGATAAGTCACTTGTTCACTTGGTTTTTCAAAGTGTCCCCTGGAACATGTTGTTTATAAAATGATTCAAAAGAACTCAACATTGATAGTTGGAGTTTACGTAGATGATCTAATCATCACAGGGTCACAAGTTGCTGCCATCTTAAATTTCAAGGAACAAATGAAGAAGCTATTTAGTATGAGTGACCTGGACTTTTTGAGTTACTATCTTGGCATTGAAGTGCATCAGATGACCAAGGGCATTACACTTACTCAAAGTTCTTATGCAAGTAAAATTTCAGGAAACATCGGGTATGTTGGAATGTAACCCATGTTTGACTCCTTTAGAAAGTACGTTGAAGTTGTCAAAGAATGATGGAAGTTGTGAAGTGGATGCAACTGAGTTCGGGAAAATCATTGGATGTTTAAGGTACGTATTTGGTGAATACTAGACCAGACATAGCTCATTCAGTGGGTCTTGTTAGTAGATATCAACAAAATCCTACAACTCAACATCTTGCAGCAACTAAACATATTTTGAGGTACAAGGAATTTTGGTTGTTTTTACAGGTATGGAGAAGGGTCAGAAGTTGAGCTGTTGGGATATTGTGACAGTGATTATGCAGGGGATTTAGATGATCATAAAAGCACTGTCGGGTCTGCATTTTACTTGGGTAAAAAATCTGATTACATGGTCTTCACATAAACAAAAAATACTAGGGGTGGCACATGAACCCGCAAACCCGCACTCAACCCGCAAATCCGAAAAATTTCGCGGGTACGGGTCGGGTTTTGGACACTGCGGGTTCGGGTACGGGTTTAATGTATAATTTTTAATCAAACCCGCATTATGCCTATAAATACATATTTATATATTCATAATACTATTTGATATACACATCATGTTTATTTTTTTGCTCAAATTATTATTTTCAAGTTAGTGAAGGACTAAATAACAGTTTATAAATCTTATTCTATGATTTTATTCACTTTTTATTTATTTATAATATTTTTTAAATCCATTTTTTATTTATTTATAATACTTATTTATTCAAAATACGCGGGTCGGGTACGGGTACGGGTTTAACTTTTTTTTAAATCTATAAACCCGAACCCGAAATTTACTATGCGGGTCGGGTACGGGTTTAACTTTTTTTACTAAAAACCCGAAAAGTGTCAGGCCTAGAAAATAGTGGCATTGTCTACTTGCGAAGCTGAGTACGTAGCGGCAGCAGTGGCAGCTTGTCAAGCTATTTGGTTAAGGAGACTCTTGCATGATATTTTCGGAATTGAGTTGAAGAAAATAAAACTTTTGTTGACAGTAAATCGGCAATAGCTTTGACCAAGAATCCGGTGAACCATGATCGGACTAAACACATTGACACCAGGTATCATTTCTTGCGTGAATGTGTAGAGAAGGATGAGCTGACATTGGACTATGTTCAAAGCGATGATCAGCTAGCAGATATTCTTACCAAGTCTTTGGGCAGAATTAAGTTCAAGAGCTTGCGTGACAAACAGGGAATGATTGATGTCAAGAATGTGCAACAAGATTTAGGGGGGAAACAACTTTTCATGCGTCCTTTAATCAACGAGTTGAAAATTTTACAGGAGGATGAAGTTCGTACATACGATCATCACATTGGGTCATACTTTACGATGAAAGTTGCTCTGATGTGGATCATTATTGATTTCTCTGATTTAGAAATGTTGGGAGGTCATACGACACAAGGATACAAATCTTGTCCAATATGCTTGGATGAAGTGGATGCTACAAATTTTGTATCGACCATGTCATATCAATGGCACCGAAGGTGGCTCCGTGCAAATCACCATTGGAAAAAAGCATCTCATAGATTTAATGGAGGGTGGAGATGAGGGATCCTCCACGCTCGAAGGATGGAGAAGACATATTGTATGAGGTTTTACAGAATATAATGATTATTGAGTACTCAATTTGCATCCAGATTATACGTCAACGGGAGCTACAGAGAAATTATGCTGGACACATGTAACAATTTTCTACGAGTTACCTTTTTGGAGGTCCTTAGAAAAGCATACTCATTGGATGGCATGCATATTGAAAAATATGTTCGATAATATTTTTTGGTACCATTCTCGGGATTGAAGGAAAGACAAAGGATGTTCCTAATTCTATGATGGCTTTAGAAAACAAGGAGACTTCTGATGCTTCTAATATTGCAAAATTATTTTTTAAATAAGTTGTTCATTTACATGGAGTTTCCAAGTCTTTTTTTATAAAAAACCCTACCCCTCTAGAGCCCAACTGCTTTAGCACCCATCAGGAATCAAACTCATGACGTGTGGCATATAATACAACCTCCATAGCCATTAGGATAGCCCTTGATGGAGTTCCCAAGTCCATCACACTGGCTTCTACACCTATATCCCACCCTACATGTCTTGCTACAACGATCAATAATCATTAACATGCTTGTGAAGGTGCTGAACTAACTCTCAAGCCCCTTCTATATAGGCATTCACTTCAACCTCCTCAAATGACATGTAATATAATCCCTCAAAGCATTGCTACCCCCTCAGATCCACGCAAATCTTGTAGAAAAAGAGAATGGACACTTCCATCCTTGAACCAAAATATCCAAGACGTTATTAACAAAAGCATTATCCTGAGACTTCTTCAAATATGATCCAAATTAAAAACTCTCTAATTTAGATCCAGTTCCCAAATCAGATTCAGATCTAGATCCAAACTCCGCCTTTCGCAAATCCCAAACCGATGTTTACAAGATGCGTCCAAATTGAATCACCTATGTTTAACCAAAGTCACATATTGTTGGATTCAAATTGAACCTTCTTCCCAAATTGAATCACTTGCGGCTCGAGTGTTAATTGTGTTCGTTTTGATCGGTCTGGCCTAACAGGAGTTGTGTTAGATTGGTCGAAACCTCCCCAGCGTCCGCCCGGTCACCAAAACAGACAAGAAAACAACTTTGCGAGATCAAGAAAGATAAGAAATTAGGAGATTAGAGATGGGTGGCATCGTCTAATGGCTCAACTCTCTTTTTATTTCATTGCCTTCATCGTCCTCGTTTATAAGGTCTGATTCATGTGAAGAATAGCAATGTGTAATGTTTAAGGAGTGCATGTCATTCCATTTTACTATATCAAATATAACAGACATAACGAAATAGGGATAATGACAGGCATTCTTTATTACTAGTTATTTGATGCACATTTATGTGCATATTGATTAATATATTACGGTTCACTTTTATTTTATATATTCATTTTTTATAAGTTATGTAAATAAATAATAGATAATTATGAAACGAAGTAAGTATCAAAAATGTGAGAGGTAAAATGGAAAAAATATTTGTGACTTCAAAATATTTGTTAATAAAGTTCTTAACACGTGATATCAATGCCACACTCGAACCTCAATTGATTTTTTTGTCTTTTCATTTGACATCTTCTAATGTCGTCTTCAAGTGAGACAAATAGTTCTCAAAATGTGGGGAGTAAATCCACACATAACTTGTATCAAGTGTAGAATAATGATGTTACTAGTAATCCTCACCTAAGTGAGTTATTGATTGGAAGACAAAATTATGTTTCATGTCAAAAATCACTACATTATTATGTCGTCAATACATCGATGGTTTTACTAGTTATATTAAAATAAGGTTGCATATGTATTCGGGCGACTATGATTCCTTATGAAGCTATCATATGTGACTATCAAACTAAAGTAAATATTGTTGCGGATATCTCTCCAGACTCAGCTCAGTCCAGTCCATCCAGCTCGTCGCAGCTTCAAATGTTAGATTGCGGCTCAATTCCAAATTCAGGATGAAATTCAATTAGGTCAACCTATTGTAATTAATGTAAAGTTAGGGTGAGTTTATGTAAAACTGAAAACATTAAGGTCTGCATTGTAATTAGGAGATTAGGAGATCTGTTAAAAGAATAGAATCTCCCTCCGAGATCAATAATAATATTCTTACCTTTAATCACTTCATCCTCTTCGGCGATCTCTCTGCAGATTCCGGCGAGTCTCCGGCGACAGCAGATCATCAATTTTCTCATGGTATCAGAGCAGCAAGGGCCTGATTGCAATACGGTTATCATCACTTCTTGTTTTCTTGATTTTTCATCATGGCTGCTGTATCTTCAGATCAAGGAACTCAGAGCACTGTAAGTTCTCCTGCAGACTCCTTATTCATTCCTAATAATGAGATCGGTAACATTCATTAGTTGCACAACCTTTATTGGATGAAACCAACTATGTGACATGGAGGATTTCAATAGAAATGGCATTAGGATGCAAGTCTAAGTTAGATTTCATCTACGGAAAAGTGCCAAAACCAGTTGATCCTTCTGAGTTAGCTAAATGGTTGAGATGCAACAATTTTGTGTTTTCTTGGATCATAAATTCAGTTTCAAAAGACATAGCATCATCATTAATTCACTCTAAGGATTCAATAGAGGCATGAGCAGACCTAGCAGATAGGTATTCTACATCAAATGCTCCTATAGTTTTTGCCATACAAGAAGAGATATATGCATTGAAACAAGGTGACTTAACTGTTGCAAAGTATCATGAGAAATTGGCACAACTATGGGGTGAAGAAGATGCTCTAAATCAAAGGCAATTATGTGTATTAGGTTCTCAGTGCAAATCAACACAGTGTATGAATGAGAAAAGGAATATGGACAAAATCATGAAGTTCCTTATGGGATTAAATGAAGTTCATGTTCCAGTCAGATCACAAATACTAGCAATGAAGCCTATACCTTCCTTAAATCAGGTTTATCGAATGGTAGCACAAGATGCAGCACACAGAGGTATGAACAGAGTTACTAACCTTGAAGCATCAGTATGTTTAGTTCAGGTTCTCAGCAGCATCAAAATCCTGGCAATTTACAAAATAATCAGCAGTCAGGTAATAATTCAGGCAACAAAAAGAAGCTATTCTGCAATTACTGTAAGGCACAAGGTCATACAAAAGAAACTTGCTGGAAGTTAGTAGGATATCCCCCTGATGGAGCGTATTTATACGATCCATCATTGTCTTATTTCCATCTATTTTTATATGTTTTGTTTGTGAAATATTACCTTTTCGTACTGTTTTGCATTTCAGGAATATTATGACTGCAAGAGAGCTTTTACACGCTAATGGAGCATTTTAGGCGAATTCGGATCAAGAAGATGAAGGAATGAGTTGGATGACATCATGCTGACGTCATCCATGGACGCTGAAGAGATTATTTCCGCGGACGCTGAAGAATTAATTTAATCCTTAAGGGTCCGCAGATCCGTCTGGCCCAGCCCAATTCAGAAAGTTCAGCTACATTATAAATAGGGTTTTAACCCTAATTGAGAAAGGGAGCCGAGACGGCCACCAAAAGTTTTCCTCTTCAAACTCTTTAGATTAATGTTTTGTAGTAGTAGCTAATTCCCAGTTTGGGGAATTTAGTTGCAACTTTGTATGAGACCATTGAATAGCATGTTTTAATTTAGTGAATTCATGCATGCTTTGTTATTTGCTTGACCTAGCCTAGCGGTGAAATTAGGTTTATATCAATTGCATGATATCTAATTGGATTGTCATAGTATTAAAGCCTAGCGGTGGAGTTATTGTGGTAGTTTGATTAGGTTATTGTTACATCTTCTTGAGACTCTAGCGGGTAATAGAAGATAGAATTAGAATTAGGTAACTACCCTAGCGGGATTATCTGATTAGAACAACTATAATTTACTAGGTTGGAATTTGTCTAGTCTGTGATTACTAGTTGCAACGAGATTCCCTGAACTGTGTTTTCTCATTTATTAGTCAAACCTTTAGTTTTAGTTTACAAACAATTTTCAAACAAACCCCCTGATAGGAGTAGAATTAGCTAGTAGATTAATTCCTAGACTAGATTACTTTCCCTTGGGTTCGACCCTACTTACTGCTACACTAGCTTTTAGTAGGAATATAAATTTAGATTTGCAGTACACAACGACGCGCTGTCACCCCCTGGTCATAAATTCCACAAACCAGGAAATACATCAAACTTCAAAGGAAACAAACAGATTGCTAACAATGTTGTAGTAGAGACTGCTACAAGTCAAGCAACATCAACTAAAGAGAACTAGGTTCAGTTACAATCAGTCAAAATGAGCCAAGAACAGTTAAACAAGCTAATGGCATTTCTCAATTCTTCAACAGTGGATGAAAGCCACACAGCAGCAGGTATAACTTGTTTAACTCATGTCGACATTAGTAGTAATGATTGGATTATTGACAGTGGTGCTACTGATCACATAACTCCTCATTCACACTTGTTGCATGATGTTAAAAAGTTACTTAGTCCTTATAAAATCTCTATGCCTAATGGTAGTACAGTTTTCGTGACACACAGTGGACACTGCAATATTTCTGGGCTAATTACTCTACGTGATGTGCTACTAGTACCAAGTATTCAGTATAATCTGATAAGTGTTGCAAAGTTGATTGGTGATTCACAATCGAAGGTGATATTTACTGATAAAGGTTGTTATATTCAGGACCTATCTCAGGGGACTTCACTTTGGATTGGTAATGCTGCGCAGAACTTGTATCAGCTTAAGGCCAGGGAATTCAGAAACTGTCTAAATGTTCAGAAATTTGAAAGCATAACTCTCCTATGGCATCAAAGGCTTGGGCATGTACCTTTTTCTAAGCTTTCAAGTAAACTCAGCAGATACATTCCTAGTGTGACTACTATTGATCAACACTTTTGTTTTGATGTCTGCCTACAAGCTAGACAAACTAGACAACCATTTCCAAACAGTGAATCCAAAAGTAAAAGTGTTTTTGATTTAGTTCATGTTGATATTTGGGGTCTTTTCAAGTTTCCTACACTCTCAGGAGCAAAGACTTTCTAACTATTACAGATGATATCTATCTAGGTTTACTTGGAACTACCTTATGCAAAACAAAGCAGAGGCAGCTGATTATCTAATCAAGTTTTTTACTATGATTACTACTCAGTTCAAGTACAATATCAAGGTTCTCAGATCAGACAATGGAAAAGAGTTTCTCAGTCAGAGAATCATAGAATTTGTAAAGGCGAAAGGATGCATTCAGCAATTTACTTGTCCATATACACCACAACAAAATGGAATAGTTGAGCGCAAACACAGATACTTACTTGAAACAGCTCAGGCATTGAAGTTTCAATCTCAGTGGCCTGTCTCTTTTTGAGGTGATTGCATTCTGACCGCAACCTACATCATCAACAGAATACCTTCAGTCATTTTAGCCAATAAATATTCCTATGAGGTACTCTTTCACAAAATCCCTTCTTTTGATCATTTAAAGGTTTTTGGATGCTTATGCTACATCACTAACAATATCCCTTCTAAGGGAAAGTTTCATCCTAGATCCAAACCTTGTGTGTTCTTGGGATATCCCCATGGACAAAAAGGCTATAAAGTTTTTGACCTTGTTTCCCATGACATTCACATTAGTAGAGATGTCAAATGTTTTGAAACCATTTTTCCTTACCATTCTATTTCTGCTACCTTAGACCCATTACCTCATTTACCAAACCATAATATTCCTTTAGATATAGAAAATTCCCAGCCTACCTCATTTCCTCTACCAAATACTCCACCAAATAATACCTCTTACACAGAAAACCATTCTACTACAAACATTTCCCCTTTACCTGATACTTCACAACCAGAAACCACAACAAATATTTCTCAAACCAGCCTACCCCTACTAGAAAATCCACTAGAATACGTAAGCCTCCTTGTTATCTTAAAAGATTTCATTTGCACAACCAAAACCCATAAAACAGCCTACCCAATATCCAAATACCTAAATTATTCAGCTTGCTCATATCACTTTCAGCTTTTCACCCTACAACTATTGATGAGTGTTAGAAATGTCTATTTTAAGCCCCTACTTTTATGCTTATTTCATATGATTTTAATGTAAAATATATTACTTTTGATACTTTGATTGATGTTTCAGGTCAAAAGCACGGTTTACACTTTACGAAGGAGCATAAATGGAAATATGAGGAAAAGCACGTGAATTCGGCCTAAATCAGACGTAATTGGAAGCATTTCTGCAATTCTTAGACCGAGTGCACTAAAGTACCTTACTCGAGCAAAATCAGCCGAAGACCTAAGTTACTCGACCGAGTAAATATGGTGCTCGAGCAAGTCTTCACGTGACAAAGACCCTTCGTATGGATTATCTACATTAACTCGAGTGAATTAATACAAGAAGATAAATGAAGACCTTTCATTCTACCCGGCCATTTAAGATGAGAAGATAAGGAAGAACTCTACATTTACTCGGCCAATTATGAAGGGAGTTAAAGCAAGACCTTTGAAGTCACTCGAGCCCTTTGATTGAACATTATATAAACATCACAAGAGCTTCAAAGCAAAGTTGGCTGCTGCTGCCCGAGCTACCTACGGGGGCTGAAAATAATATAGTGATTGATCCGATCGAGTAAACCAAGTGAAGAAGAAGAAGGAGCCGAGAGAGCTCAAGATACCGTGTGAATTATTGAAGTTTTGTACTCGAGATACCGAGGAGAATAGCAGCAGCTTTGGAGCTCGACCGTGGATCATCAATCACTGAGAATTTCTAAACTTTACTCTTGTTTTACATTACAATCGTTTTACTTTTAATCGTTTGAATATGTTTGCTTTATCACTCGAGATGAGTGAGTAGTTCTCTTTATGATGAGGATTTGATGAATCTCTAATGCTCTATGATAACTTAACTATGACTATGATATATTTATATGAATCAATTCTTGATTATTGATAATTGCGTGTTGTTGAATCATACCCGAGCTTAATCTTCATAAAATAGGTGTCCTGACAAAACATCTAGAAGTGTAGGTAGTGAGTAGTATATCTAGGGAGGGGACCGAGAGGTGAACTTAGATTATTTAGGATTCAATACAACCATTAGATCAAGTATATTAGCAAAGCGAGAGCAGCGAGATATTTGGTGCATGAATGTAATAATAAGCGTATTTAGACAAGACTAGTGAACTTCCAACATTCGAGAGTGAGGAAACTCTAGTTGAGTAGATGTTTAGGTGTGATTCCAACATTCGAGAGTGAGGATTCGTATGCTAATGCTACTCAGTCTAAATTCTATAATATAAATCCAACATTCGAGAGTGAGGTTTATATTATCATATAACTATGCATTCTAGATTAAATTGTCATCAAGAAGGAAATTCATAACTATAATATAAATGCAACATTCGAGAGTGAGTATTTATATATCTTGTTTGAGTGAAATCATAAGTATTAGTAGAGGATTCTCATCCTTGTCATAGTTTTTAATATTTGATAACAACCTTTTCTTGAAACATTGCCCTTTAATATTGCCTTTTAATCACTGCTTTTGAACACTGCCTTCTGAATAAACAAGACGCTTAAGAACTAAAGTTAAAGCTAGTAATTGAAACTAAAGAATTAAAAAGCTAGTAATCGAGTTTGAAATATAACTTGATTCCACTGTTCCCTTGGGTTCGACACTAGGTCACCCCTAGTTCTATAAATTCTTTTGAGTTGCGTGTGGAATATTTATTCGACTATAATGCACACGTCAAAATGGCGCCGTTGCCGGGGAGGTGTTGTTTAGTTTTAGTTTTTAAAATCTTTAACTAGTTTAATTTTTAGTTCTAGATTTCGAGTTACTCGAAATCGTAAATATAATAAATATAAAAATACAAAAAAATAGTAGTAGTAATAATAAAACTTTCATTTGCTTATCTTTTCTAGCTATTACTAAAATTCATCTTTTTGTAGGTGAATGCAATCAAACTCTAAAGCGAAGAAAAAGGTGCAAGTGGACGTCACAAATTCAAGTTCTAGCTCTTCGAGATCTTCTAGACCTTTAACTTCAACTTCGTGGAATTTTCCTTTGACAATACCGAAGAAACCGAGATCAAAGCTTACTCGACCAGATATGGAAAATCTTACTCGACCGCAAGGAGCAGCTCGAGCAGGGGCAGAGGTCGAGCAACCAGCCGAGTACTACATAACTCCAACCATTGGAAGTTATGATTCTCCAATTCACATTCCACATGAAGAAGGATACGATTTTGAACTTCGAGGAGGACTCATCCAAATGATCAAGAGTGAATCATTCGACGGATACGGTAACCCTCACGTTCATCTTAATAATTTTACTGAATTATGCCGTACGTATAAATTTGCAGGAGTACCTAGAGAAATAGTTTACATGAAACTATTTCCATTTTCTTTAACCGATGGAGCGAAAGATTGGCTTCAAGGACACGAGCCGAACACATTCAAGACATGGGACGCCTTAGCCCAAGCTTTCGTAAACCAATACTTTCCCCCTGCAAAGGTAAAACGTATTAGGGATAGAATTAATAAATTTGTGCAAGGCAACAATGAATCTTTTTATGAAGCGTACGAACGATTCAAAGGACTTCAACGCGAATGTCCTCATCATGGATATAACAAATGGGAATTGTTGTCGATGTTCTACGATGGAATGGACGAGAATAGCCGATTACGCATGGATCAAGGAAGCGGAGGAAGCATCATGGGACTACCCGCGAGCGAAGGATTCAAGGTTATAGAGAAACTCGCATGGAACAGCCATCAATGGGGTGGAGACCGAAACCATCTAAAGAAGGAGGAACTTGAGCGAGTAGAATTCAGTCACGAAAGCCGACTTTAATAACCTTTCAAAAACCGTTAACTCTTTAGTGCAAACCCTTTCTAACCTTAACTTAGATAAGAAGAAAACAATCAAACGTTTACGAGGTTAGCGAGCACACTGAAGAAGTTACGGACCTAAAGGAGGAGAAGACGTTAGCTACATAGCTCGAGGACAAGGATCCTACGTACCCCCTCAACAAAGGCAGACTAGATTCTACTCAGATTTAAACCACCATACCCTACTCAAGGGTATAATAACCAAAACCCAGGTAAGTCTCAATACTACCCAAGAGACCAAGCTAGAGGAGACTACCCGAGCAACCAAGCCTCGAGTCAGAGCTATGGCCCGAGCACAAATCAGAATTTCAACAAAGGAAGGAAGACAAGAAATCCGAGGAACCTACCTTAGCGCAACTAATGACTCAGATGATAGCTACTCAAGCACAACAGAGCAAAGACATTCAGAATATTTTGAGGAAATCCGACAAGGAAAAGCCGAACAGAAGATGCTTGAGACACAATTTGCGCAACTCGCTTCAACGCATTCAAGGAATCCCGGAAAACTTCCTTCTCAACCCGAAATAAACTCAGCCGACTTAAGCGCTATCACTTTGAAGAGTGGTAAGGAGCTTGAAGGACCAAGACCAAAGAAAGCACAACAAATTCAGCCGAGCAAGATGAACCGAGTAACACTCAGCAGCCCGAGCAGGAAGAGGAAGCCACGGACAAGGAAAGTGAGCCGCCTTACGTAGCACCACCACCTTACGTTCCACCACTTCCATTCCCAAACAGACAAAAGAAGGTAAAAGAAACAGCCGCATTCAAGAAGTTTGCTGAAATTCTCGGAAAGCTTAGCATCACACTACCATTTTCAGAGGTAATTTCTCAAATGCCCACCTATGCTAAATTCTTAAAAGATATTATAACTCATCGTCGTGAATTATGTGATGTAGACCATATTGCCTTAGGACCTAATTCTAGTGCCGTAATACAACGTAAGATGCCTAAGAAACAAAAAGATTATGGTTCATTCACTATACCGATCGTCGTAGGAGATATAGATATTGATGATGCCTTATGTGATCTAGGAGCAGGAGTTTCCATAATGCCATTTATCTTATATGAAAAATTAGGAATAGGAGAACTTTCTAGCACCACTTTAATTCTTAGACTAGCTGATAGGTCTAAACGAGTACCAATTGGTGTGTTAGAAGATATGCCTGTTAAAATTGGAGAATTCTATGTTCCTGTGGATTTTTATGTGTTAGAAATGGATGATAACCCTTATGCCGAAATTCCTGTTATTATGGGAAGACCATTTTTAAACACAGTCAAGGCATTGATAAATTGTGGCGATGGTTCAATCGAGTTGGACCTAGGTGAGGACAAGGTAAAATTTTATCTTTCTAAAATGATGAAAGCACCTACTTGTTCTTTGGATTGTGATTTGTTTGATGCTAATGTCTCAAATAGTGATATAGTTGATATTTCCGCTAACATTTCTTGAAAGTGAAGGAAAGACAGATGAAAATATGTCGAATCTCATGGATGAAACCGAGTACTCGACCGAGTCATTTTCGGTCGAGCAGAATTCGGTCGAGCAGAATTTGACCGAGCAAGAACTAACCGAGCAGGAACTTACAATCATAAGCAACTCGAGCAAAGGTAATGAATTTGGTCAGGAATTGAAACCTCTTCCACCAAATCTAAGGTACGAATTTTTAGTTTCAGAAAAATTTTCGCCAGTAATTATAAGTGCTTTGCTAAATCAAAATGAAACTATGAAACTCATGCATGTTTTACGTACACATAAAGATGCTATAGGACACTCTATAGATGATTTAAAAGGAATTAGTCCCGACGTATGCATGCATAGGATTCGTTTATGCGATGACGCAAAACCATCTAGGGAGTTTCTTAGGAGACTAAATCCCAAATTAGGTGAAGTTGTTCTGAAAGAAATAACAAAACTTAGAGATGCAGGAATCATATACTCGATCCCCTATTCAGATTGGGTTAGCCCAATCCACGTCGTTCCAAAGAAAGGAGGATTAACCGTAGTTAAAAAGAAAATGATGAATTAATCCCCACTAGAACCGTAACCGGATATAGGATGTGTGTCGATTATAGAAAACTTAATAAAGCAACTAAAAAAGACCATTTCCCTATTCCATTCGTGGATCAAATGTTAGAAAGACTTTCCGGGCACGAGTACTTTTGTTTCCTCGACGGGTATAGTGGATTTTTCCAAATACCTATCCACCCCGAGGATCAAGAGAAGACCACGTTCACATGTCCATATGGAACGTTCGCGTATAGAAGAATGCCTTTTGGGTTATGCAACGCTCCGGGAACTTTTCAACGGTGTATGATGTCCATTTTCTCCGAGTACCTCGAGAAGACTATGGAAGTTTTTATGGATGATTTTTCAGTTTACGGGGACTCGTTTGACGATTGTTTATCGAACTATCCAAAGTTCTAGCTCGATGCATTGAATGGACCTAGTTCTAAACTGGGAGAAATGTCATTTTATGGTTCAAGAAGGAATAGTGCTCGGACACTAGTTTCAAAACGAGGAATAGAAGTCGACAAAGCCAAGATCGAGGTGATCGAGAAGCTACCACCGCCTAAGGATGTACGAGGTATTAGAAGCTTTCTCGGACACGCCGGATTCTACAGAAGATTTATCAAAGACTTCTCGAAGATAGCAAAACCACTCACAAACCTTCTCGCTAACGATGTTAAGTTCGTGTTCGATGATAAATGTCATGAAGCGTTCGAGACGTTAAAGAAGTTACTCACAACCGCCCCGATCGTTCGAGCACCAAATTGGGATTTACCGTTCGAACTAATGTGCGATGCAAGCGACGGAGCGATTGGAGCATGCCTCGGACAGAGAGTTGATAAACGTCTTCATGTCATTCAATACACGAGCAAGGCACTCGATGCAACCAAGAAAACTACACCACAACCGAGAAGGAGATGTTAGCGGTAGTTTACGCATTCGAAAAATTCAGACAATACCTCGTTGGATCAAAGACCATTGTTTACTCGGATCACGCAGCACTCAAATACTTGATGAACAAAAAGGACGCAAAACCAGACTTATTAGATGGATCCTTTTATTGCAAGAGTTCGACATAGAGATCAGAGACAAGAAAGGAGTCGAGAACGTAGTAGCCGACCATTTATCTAGACTCGAGACTACTTTAGAGAAACAAGGAAGTGGAGACCCTATCAAGGATTCATTCCTAGGAGAATACTTGTTATCTATAGACTCAGCTCAAAACAGAGACCCTTGGTACGCAGATTTTGTGAATTATCTTGTTTGTGGAACGCTACCACCAGAGATCACGTATGCACAAAAGAAGAAATTTCTCCGAGACGCTACTCGATACTATTGGGACGAACCTTATCTTTATAAGTTAGGAGTCGATGGCATATATCGTACGTGTGTAGCAGAAAAAGATCAACATAGAATCTTACGCGAATGTCATTCTTCATTCTCGGGAGGGCACGGATCCACATCCAAAACAGCCGCTCGAGTATTGCAGTCGGGATTCTATTGGCCAACTATTTTTCAAGATGCTCATAAGTATGTTCAATCGTGCGACGCTTGCCAAAGATCGGGAAACATCTCGAGGAGAGATCAGATGCCTCAGAAGGGTATACTCGAAGTAGAAATTTTTGATGTATGGGGAATTGATTTCATGGGACCTTTTCCTTCATCTTACGGAAACAAGTATATACTAGTAGCGGTTGACTATGTGTCTAAGTGGATAGAAGCCATAGCCACACCACATGCGATGCCAAGTCCGTAAAAAATTATTTAAGAAGATCATTTTCCTAGATATGGTGTACCTCGAACTATCATTAGTGACAATGGAACGCACTTTAAGGAGAAACAACTCGAGAAGATGCTTCGAAAACATGGAGTATATCACAAGATTTCGACACCTTACCATCCCCAAACCAGTGGTCAAGTAGAAGTTTCAAATAGAGAGATCAAAGCTATTTTAGAAAAGACCATTTCAGGAGCAAGGAAGGAATGGGCGTCGAAGCTAGATGACGCACTATGGGCTTATAGGACAGCCTACAAGACCCCTATTGGTATGTCTCCATACAAACTTATCTTTGGAAAAGCTTGTCACTTGCCGGTAGAGATCGAGTACAAAGCCATGTGGGCTATCAAAGATGAATTTCGATACTAGAGCTGCAGGGAACACCGTATTCTTCAATTACATGAACTCGAGGAGATACGCCTAAACGCCTATGAAAGCGCGAGAGTCTACAAAGAGAAAACAAAAAGTGGCACGATAAGAAAATCATTGAGAAGAGATTCCAGTAGGAGACGAAGTGCTACTCTACAACACTAGGTTGAGATTATTTCCGGAAAATTACGTTCCAAGTGGTCCGGACCATTCAAGATATCTAAAGTTTTTGACGACGGACACGTGGAATTATTAGACAAGGAAGGAAACACATTTAAGGTCAACGGACATAGACTGAAGATTTATCATGCTGGAGACCAATGCTATCTAGTAGAGCAACTCAATCTCTATGAGGTCGGGTAACTAAGAAGTGGAGCATATCCTCTCGAGAAGGGATCCTAGCAAAGGACTTCTCGAGTGTGTTTCTTTATATGAAGACACGGCTACGTCCTTGCCAGGACGTTAATCTAGGCCAGTAAGTATTTATTTTTCCGCATTTATTTTTCCGCACTTTATTGCTTTCTAGAGTAAGTAGTATTCTTTAGATTAGGAAAAATTAAGTGTGGGGTAGAATATTATTTGGGAAAATTCCGGGGTTAAATTCTTTCACTCGATCGAGTAAACCACCAACTCGACCGAGTCACGTGACCCAAATTAATATAGATTAAACAATTTAAATGAATTCCTATTTCATTCGATCGAGTAAGATTCTTACTCGACCGAATTGAACCGGCCGTAAAAACTTAAATAAATTCGTTTAAATAATTTAATCCCCCCTCATTCGATCGAGTAAAAATTTACTCGACCGATTCACACCACCCAAAAACAAAATAAAAAAAATTATAAATTAAAATTTAAATATCATTGGACCAACTTGACCAATTAAATTTGGTCATATAGGAAATTGTTCTAATTTAATTAGACCAATTTAATTGGACCCATTGGAAATTGGTCCAATTTAGAAAACCCTAAAACATCACTCGACCACCTTTACTCCACCTACTCGACCGCTTCAACATCACTCTCAAGATCCAAAATCCCTAGCCACCGATTCACTCGACCAAACCCTCAAACCTAATTTCTCAACAATGTCGAGCGGACAAGGATCAGCATGGGAAGAACAAATCCCTAGCAAGGAGATTTACGGTTTACAACCCGGGCACGCAACTTAGCTTTAGGAAACCATTTCAACAACCACGGCTTACTCAACTCTTCTTTGGCTCGAGCAAGAAGGAAGTGGTAAGTTCCGTTGCACCTCACAAACCTACTATGATCGAGCTTGGAATTTATGAGATTGTGGACAACATATTTATCAATGCCGGTTTGATCGAGTGGGAGTATTTGATGGGGAAGCCGACACACCACAACCTTGTGACGAGTTCTTCTCAAGTTTTGAACCGTTTATAATGATAATGAGTGTGTGTCGTGGGAGTTTGAGATTAATGGAAAAGAATTAAGGAGGAGAAGGAGGATGACGGAGAATGGTTCTCTCCCGGAGGTGTTATTCCATTTTGCACGGATGAGATGAGATTGGAAGTATGGAGGAAGCTAACCGGTATGCGAGAATATGACCCTAATTGCTCACCCAAGTGCCTAACGGATGGAGTATGGAAATACATCCATCGGATTATTTCTACGAACATCAACACTCGTGTTGACCAAGGTGCTCGGTATCTCGGGAAGACTTGGATTTGATGTACTTCATGGAGCGAGGAGACTCCATTGATTGGTTTTATGTCTTCACCGAGCGGTTCAAGAAGATGATCAACCCTAAGGAAAAGAGCAAAGCACTCGGCTGCTCATCTTTCATCACTTGCCTCGCGGAACGCTCATATTTTATGTTTAAAAGCAAAGGAGATTTTAGACCGCTCGACACCGCCCGTTTGGTCACTATGACGTTGATGGATAGGAGGAGCAAGGAATGGGTATGTACAAAGGAAATGCCCAAGCGCGCTGACCGGAAAGGAAAGAAGAAGATGAACGAAGGACCGAGCTTCGAGTGGGAAGAGTGCTAGGAAAGCCTCTTTTAGTTGTTTATTTGTGTTTGTTGTTGTTAACTTGGAACTTTGCGCGTACATGTTCTCTAATTGCTATTTACCCTTAGAATCGCCAAGTTTTAAGAGCGCAAAGTGAAGCAAAAGGACATTGCTTCACTCGACCGAATCTATGGATCATTCGGTCGAGTAACATACCAACACTTAAACAACTCGACCCAAATTAGAAAAATCAGATTTTTAACCAAAGCCCACTCGAGCACCTAGCCCAATTCTTTCCTAAAAAAAAATATCTCGAGTAACCTAATAAATATTCATAACTTCCATATATTAAATCCTTGATTAAATCTTTGATTAAATCTTTGATTTAATATTCCATTATTAGAAACCCTTGATATACAAATATTTATCACACTTTATTAGGTAAGTAAATACTCGAGTAACCCTAGAGCTTCCAAAATTATACTAATATAAGAACCGATCGAGTAGCATGGCATAATCACCATACTCGACCGATTCTACATACTCGAGCAACATGTCTCAATCCAACCTACTAGCCAAAAACACCAATGCACCTTCCCAAAGAAGAACTCATGTTGAGTTTGTTCACACCTATGACCCATCCTACCCACCAAATTTTGACAACATAGACCATGCACGAACCTATGAAAGATTATTTGAAGATGCAAACCGACTCAAGCCTTTAGTGAGCTCGATAGCCCTTCATGACAAGACAATGCAAAGCCTTGGCATTAGTGCCAAAGTTTATGACATGTTTAACCGAGCTGCACTCGATGTGGATGTTGTTTTCAACAAGCAATGCTATAAGGAACTTGTCTATGAGTTCATTGCTTCGTTTGAACCTGTGGAAGGAGAAGGTTTTGCATATGATTATGAAGGATGGAAATTCAGAATTCAAGATTTGGATTTTTATTGGACTCGACAAGAAGCATATAGACATCTTGGATTTCCTGAAGGAGGACTTTGTCACTTGGCTACGGAACAACAAAGAATTCAGATTTGGAAAGACATTTAGCCGCCAAGACTTCATTGGAGACTACCCTTCACCATCCTCTATTAAGAATCCCGTTTGGAAGTACGTGCATCGTTTGATTGCTACGAATATTAATTGCCAACCCGAAACTGTTGATGTAGTTACCCGAGAGGACTTGAACATTATGTGGGCACTCGACCAAGATGAACAATCAATTGGTTTGATGTGTTTACAACTATGTTCAAGGGTATGCAGCAGGCATACTACTCTTCACAGTACGTGGGTTGTACTTCATTGATCACTAGCATAGCCATCGGTTGCCAATTTTTCTACCCGAGAGATACACAGAATTTCGAGAATTGGACTTTAACTTGTTAAGGAAATTAGCATTCTAGCCAAAAACCCGCAGATTGGAATTTGCCTATAAGGAAGTAACTGAGGAAGAAGACCCCTCCGAGAACGCGCGCTCGGTTGGGAACTTCAATGATACAAGCAAAGATAAGGGTAAGGAAAAAGCTACCTCGAGCAAAACGCAGTCCAAGAAGCCTAAGAAAAATAATTCGGGTATTGAGTGGTATGAGGTTCGTAGGGTGACTATCAAAGAATTTCGCAAGCCTAGAGGAGAACCAATAGAGATCGAGTCTGATGATGATTAAACCTTATTTCTTATTTCTTCTACAAATAATATGTCTTTGTTTGGAAAACAAAGTTATTCAATAAAGAAGAAATTTATCTCTTACCAAATTTTAGGGTTACAAAAATAAAATTCAGAATTAAAACACCTTGAAAAAAAACAAAAACTCAATTAAATTCTGAATTTTGGCCGAGCCCACTCGACCAACTAGAATGTCACTCGACCGAGTGAACCTGAACTTAAACCGAAATAAATCTTCCATCCGGTCGAGTCATCTGGTTCACTCGACCGAATAAAATTTTGGGCCATATCACTTAAACATTAAACAAAAACCTAGCCCAACTACACAAAACAAAACCCTAACTCGACCGATTTATTTATTCACTTAAGACCAAATGGAGAGTGGTCGAGTTAAGAAGAACAAGATAGAAGTTGTGAAAGAATGGAAATTTCGTTTGGGAAACAAAGACCTAATTGCCTACCTTCATAGAATAAGAAGACGATCAAGGATGAAGATATTGTAGATGCAAAGGATGACAACGAATAGGTCTGATAATGAACAACTTCGAATCCTTAGAAACACCCGAATCTCCAAACAAACAATCAACACAACCATAAAAAACAAACTTTCACAACTAGAAAACAGATTGATCGAGTACTTGACATTTGCACTTGTTTGAACATTTTAACTTACTTATTATCATGTTTTGCTTTGTTTTTATATAATGACAAATCTTTGTTAGCATTGCAAGAATGATAGATGTGCAGCGCATTGGAAAGTCAAGATACGAAGAAAAATGTCAAGAACGAAATACTCGACAACCAGCTAAGTATCTCTACACCTTAATCTTAATTTATTGCTTAGGGACTAAGCAAATTTTTAAGTGTGGGGTGGGGAGTAGTATGCATACAAATTTTCATGATATATACATTGCATACTTTTAAAAATTTGCATACATCCTACTATTTAAATGAAAACACGTTGAAAAATGTCAATTAAACATGCTAAACAAGATCGAGCACTTAGATTAAAAATGTTTGCTGAGAAACTCATGAATTGAAATTTTTGAATTGAACGACTTTCATGATAGAAAATTTATTTCTTGTGACTTAACTTAAGAGCTTGCCTAGTTTGATTTTTCTTAGAAATTTTTGACATAACACCTTGAGAAAAGCAAAGTTTTATCCAATTTCATAGAGGAAATTTTTGAACGAAACATGGATAATATTTCATAAAGCTATTGTATTGCCTTTAGGTGACTTAAGCATATCTCGTAATATATGGTGCATTTGTTGTAACACTCGAGTTAATATTTTGGCATCTAGTCAAGTCTTAAGTGTGGGGTTATCCAATAAAGTCGAGCATTTGCCGAGGGTTAGGAAGGTAAGTTCCCCCTTGAAAGTATCTGCTTTGACAAAACAAGAAAACAATTGCCGAGGGTTAGGAAGGTAAGTTCCCCCTTGAAAGTATTTGTTTTGAAAAAAAAAAAAAAAAAGAAAAAAAAATAAAAAAAAATTAATTCGTTTCCCCACTTAAGTCCTTGCTTTGCCTAAATAATGTTGCGACTCGAGTGAAGCTG